>SNQJ01S0033802.1:63320-124217 GCA_010110895.2 Picea sitchensis
TTCCAACTAACTGATTTGTTTTAACATCCCTGATTTGACATTGTTTAGAATCAAATATCATAAGATGCCCTTTATCACATGTTTGACTTACACTCAACAAGTTATGTTCCATATTTTCAACCAGTAAAACATTTTCATCCATTGTTTCTTTGTTCAAACAAACAGTGCCTCTTCCAACTATTTGAGTTGATTGATCATTACCAAATGTGACTAAACCTTCTTTTATTTTATCTAAAGAACTAAAGATTTGTTTTCTCCCTGTCGTATGTTTTGAGCATCCACTGTCCACACACCACTTAACTTTATGATCAACTTGTAAATAAATTTTGCTCTCTTCAATTTCTAAATGATCATTCTTCCTTTTCCAATAACTAGTTTTCTAATTTGTGTATTGGTTTATAACATTTTTTTGAAAATTCATTGGACAGTTTCTTGAAATATGTCCAAAGTTATTACACCTATAGCATTCAACTTCAAATTTCAAAGCATCAAATATGTTATGTGAGTTGTTCACATTGTTCTGAATAGATTTACCATGTCTTCTTTCATATTCAAATCTGGATATGCCATGATTGTTATGTGCACTTATGTTTCTTGAAAAAACATTACAGAAAGATGCTTTGTGTCCATACTTATAACAAAAGAAACAGTAACCTTCAAACATGTTTTGATGACTGCCATAATTTTTTTTATGCACTATTGAAGCCTGATTATCTTCTTGCTTTTTTTATTCCTTTTGCTTATATGTGTTTTTCTCATTTGTATGTTTTGTACCTGCTTTTTCAAGACTTGAACTAGAGCTTGTATTAGTAACTTCAGACTTATACCCAACTCCAGTCTTATCATAAGTTGATCTTTGACTACAGATAATTTGATTCTACACTTGAGAACTATGATTCATGTTATTTTCTTATACTTTCTTTCTTAATAAAACTACTTCAAATTTTAAACCTTCATTTTCCTTTTCTGTAAGTATATTATTTAGAGCTTCTTCAGTTACTCTAGCCTCTTCTATTTTGAGTTTTAAGTCAACTAACATGATCTCAGTGTTTTCAATTAAAATGTTTGACTTCTGTAATTCTTGATCTAAATTCTCAATTTCTCTTTTGAATTGTTTGCATTCTCTTCTTAC
Source organism: Picea sitchensis (assembly GCA_010110895.2). Lineage (NCBI taxonomy): Eukaryota > Viridiplantae > Streptophyta > Pinopsida > Pinales > Pinaceae > Picea > Picea sitchensis. Next base: position 64,453 of record SNQJ01S0033802.1, read on the forward strand.
TTTCTTTAGTTCAGACAAAGCACTTACAAGTTCAGCTTTCAGGTCAACTTCACCATCTTCTTCTTCAATAAGTTCATCATTCTGATTTTCCATAGCCATAAAAAGTCTTATATCTGAACTTTCCTCACTTTCATCTATATCTGAGGACTCACTATTATTTTTGATGAATAGACTTTTATTTTTATAAGAATTTCGTTGAAATGGATTCTTATACATTTTCTTATATTCTTTAGTTTTGATGTTACTTTCTTCTTCTCCATCAGAATGTTTATTGAAAGGACACTTAGAAGCAAAATGCTCTATTCTACCACAATTAAAGCACTTGAGAGGAAGTTTACCTTTGTACTTGCCAGTACCTCTTTTTAGATTTTTGACAAAGTTAGCTTCTTCCATGTCTTCTTCTGAATCCTCATGATTACTGGTTTTTGTTTCAACCATTTTCTTGTCCTTCTTTGTTGCCTTGAAAGTTGCTTCCTTATTGGAAGGGTTCTCATTAGATGTCCTCATCTCATATGTTGTTAATATTCCTTGCAACTCATCCATTAGTAAAGTAGCAATATCAGTTCTTTCTTCTAAAGCAGATATTTTGGGATCAAATCTTGCAGGTAAAGATCTAAGCACTTTTTGCACAATAATACCATTTTCAAGTGTTTCTCCTAAACCTCTCACAGTATTGACTACTTCATCAATACGTAAAAAATAGTTAGCTATATCTTCGTATTCTTCCATCTTTAAACTTTCAAATTGAATTCTATATGATTGTAATTTAGCATTCTTAACCTTAGTATCTCCTTCATATACCTTCTTCTGTTTGTCCCGTAACTCTTTTTCTGTCTCACAATGCATTACCTTAACAAATTTTGAACCTGCCAATCCTCCAAGTATTGCATACATAGCTTTGGAATTACTCTCATAGAGTTTCTTCCTTGCAGCATCTGTTGGAACTGTTGTTGGAGCCTTATATTCATTCAACACATCTTGCCAAACATCTACTCCTTGAGACTGCAAAAACAACTTCATTATGATACTCCAAAAAGCATAATTATGTCCATCAAACAGAGGTAATCCATGTTTAGTAAAATCAGATTTCTTATCCATTATAAAGATCAAACTTCCAGTGATTAAACTGAATCTTGAAGTAACCTGCTCTGATACCAATTGTTGAACAGGATAGCCTAACTGAGAGGGGGGGTGAACAGTTAGATAAAATTTCTTTCTTTTTATTTAACATATTACTCAATGAACACGGGTTATGCCTTTTACTATATTTCTTGCTACAAATCATTCAAATAAATCAATATGCAATCACATAAATAGACAATGACACAAAGATTTTCATGAGGAAACCCAAAAGGGAAAAAAACTCTTCTTCTTTTGAATGAAAGGCAAGCTCCAACTTCTCTTTACATTCTTATTTTATCTGAGTTACAACCCAGATGAGGCTGGTACCTCTGTTTCTTCAGCACCTACTGAATGGAAGCTACAACTCCCAGATGTACAAGCACCAACTTGTACAGAATAATTTTACAGTCTTTCGTTGCTCCTCCCTACCACCCTAGAATCCTTCTCTTTCATTAAGTACCTGTAAACCAACTCTTTATCTTCTCTGTCAAAGATTAAGCATTCAAATCCTCTATGTTTATATATTCATATCAGAATCCATTCTTGACCAAACCACATATATTTATCAATCTGTGCATATGTCTTCTCTCATTAATCTTTGCTATTTCTTCATCATTTTTTCTCACTGTCCCTGTATAATTTTATTTCAATTCATCTTAATTTACATAAATGAATTTTAATTTTCTCCTCTATGTTTTTTTTTCAGAGCTTCAGCTCTACCATAATTCCCCTACACTCCATGCATCACACAAAATTTCACTTATATATACCCTGTACAATCAGAGCGTACATTGGAACCCTCAGGCTTCGAATATTCAGTTACAATAACTAAATAACTACCTTATAGTGATCATCATTGGCCAAGGCATCAAGAATAACAGCATCCACAAGATCAATTTAAATATTTAACTAGCATCGTTCGATGATCATACATTTTTTTTGAATCAGTATAGAATAACCCTCGAGCACTTCGGCAAGACACTTAAACCATATGCCCATTGGCTATGACCACAGGATTAATTAAAATGCGTTTCACATTTTGGCATTTCAGCATTCCTGTGATGAATTGTCTCGACACTCCAAGTCATGATCCCCAAAATGGAGCTTAGATACTCTAGCTCCTTCCCCTTATATGACCATTGGCAGCAACCACAACCTACGCCAAAAAAAAGAACTTCGCATTTCGGCATTTCATCTTTTCGCATTTCGGCGTTCCTGTGATGAAGTGTTTCGACACTCCAAGTCGTGATCCCCGATATCCGCTTTTCTCCGATCGATGGCCCACAGCCTTTCGTGATCAGACGGTCCTGATCTCATTGGGACTTTGTGTTTCATGATTTTGTGTGTCGTGATATCGGAGGTTGGAGCACCTCCTTTCTTTGAATTTCCAGTCAGAAAAAAGTTGATATGTGACAACGTGTCCTGCCCGAAGATGGATGATCCTCCTTCTTTCAGGATTTTATAATACCACTTCACTTTTCACTTTGAAGAATGTGTAGGTTCTCCTAGATATGACAACGGTCGGGCCCCGTGCTCGGATCTAACGCCTGAGATCCGTTATCTTCTACTGTGCACTCCTTCCTTTCTGAATTCCCGAGTTCCGAAGGAACTCTCAGCTAACTACCGTGCAACTGATTCTCTCAGTCTTATGGATTATTTAAGTTTGACATTAATGACAAAACCAAGCCCTGTGCAAACTAACCAACGGGATGGACAAAAGGGATTCTTTATAATGAAGGTGGAGAAAGAAATGTGGGATATTTTGCTTGGGAAATTTTATGGAAATGCTTGGAAGTTAGCATAGGTAGTTGATTGAGAGCTTGGTGGGCTCTCAATTGTGATGAACTAGAGTTGGTTGGGAGGAGATTCATCCCCCCATTCGATTGCGGCATGTTGGATCAGAGATTGGAGTAGAATGGTTTGACATTCACAGTGTCGTAAGTAAGTTAATTTCTACAACTCTCGGGTAATATTATCACCACTCACTTATGATGTGGATTATGCAATTAATAATGAAATTATCTTTAGTTTTATCAATTAATGGTTGAAAATTGTTATATTTATTTTTGAATTATATTTATTGAAACATAAATTATTTACCTAAGGAGTATTTTAATGTGGGGATTCTCTCGAGTATTTAGTGAGTATTTTGATGTGAGAATCCCACCAGTTAGTATGGTAGTCACTCCCACATCTATTCCTAAGAAATCACATGTTCTTTTATGAGGAATACCACTAGTACCATCTATTCCTTCCACTAGTTTACCTATCTTTAGTATGCCTCCTGTCACTCCACGGCTGCCTATGTCCAATTTCATTTTCGATAGGGGACAAAGCCTTGGTTTTAGTGTCGGTAGAAAGTTTCATCTGACTTATAGTATATCCATAGGTAGTTCAACTACCTAATGTAGGTTTTCCTTTTGTTTGGAACCTTATTAGTGGGTTTGGCCTAAAAAATATCTTTACTACTATTACTGGGGGAAGTAATTAAACATCAACCACATTGTTTAGTTAATCCTACAAAATTACCACTAGACATAGCCAAGTTTGATGACAAGTCTGGAGAAGATCCTTTTTCCCATGTTATGACCTTCCACCTATGGTACTCTTCAAACTCCTTGGTGTATAATAGTATTATATTACATATTTTCCATAGAATATTGATAGGGAGTGTCATGAAATGGTATATTGAGTTACTAGGTGCCTCTTAACATGATTTTTCATCCCTGGTGATGGCCTTCTTAATCCATTTCCAACTTTCTATCCATTGTGAAACCGAAAATAAACTTTTGACCTATTTGCATCAGAAAATCAATACTCATATGCGTGATCATATCCTCACATTACTTAGTTGTGATTGTTTCCAAATATATTTGTGATCACTTCTAAAAAACCAAGAAAATTAAACCTTTGAAAACATCTATGGCCTCTAGATTTATAATTACAAATGCATATTAGTGGGTTTGGCCTAAAAAATATCTTTACTACTATTACTGGGGGAAGTAATTAAACATCAACCACATTGTTTAGTTAATCCTACAAAATTACCACTAGACATAGCCAAGTTTGATGACAAGTCTGGAGAAGATCCTTTTCCCCATGTTGCTAACTCCTCCTTCCACCTATGGTACTCTTCAAACTCCTTGGTGTATAATAGTATTATATTACATATTTTCCATAGAATATTGATAGGGAGTGTCATGAAATGGTATATTGAGTTACTAGGTGCCTCTTAACATGATTTTTCATCCCTGGTGATGGCCTTCTTAATCCATTTCCAACTTTCTATCCATTGTGAAACCGAAAATAAACTTTTGACCTATTTGCATCAGAAAATCAATACTCATATGCATGATCATATCCTCACATTACTTAGTTGTGATTGTTTCCAAATATATTTGTGATCACTTCTAAAAAACCAAGAAAATTAAACCTTTGAAAACATCTATGGCCTCTAGATTTATAATTACAAATGCAGGGAACATTAATCCTATTATATGGTGAGAGAGAGAGAGAGAGAGAGAGAGAGAGAGAGAGAGAGAGAGAGAGAGAGAGAGAGAGAGAATGGTGTTGCACACTTGGTGGCATTAGGTGATCAAGAAACCATAGATTCACTAAGGAATTGTGGTCTCCTCAAATTATTCAAAATGAAACATGAGTAGCTTATCATATAGAAGATAATTGAATTATGAGATGTTGGTCGCAAGGTTTTCATCATTGAGAAAAAATATTTCACATCAAGGTTGAATATATCTTCTTTATTACCGAATTGTCTTGACTACGGTTGTCGACAGTTTTCAAAGGAGGACGGAATTGTGTTGTTCTTTCCATTACTAATTATATTGATATGAGTTGTCAAACAAGGATGGAGAAGAAAATAAACTAGGTCCATGTTATCTAGATTTGTAGTTATGAAAATCCCAACACAAAATCACCAAATCTTGTGTAATTACAGGAAATCCTACCACTATCACCTAAGTAGAAATCCCCTTAGAAGGTGCGATGGAGGAGGTCCACCAAAGGGATGTTTCCTTGGTGATCTCAAGGGATAAAAGTATCAAGTTTGATAGCTAAGTCTACCACCCCCTCTCTTGATCACCCAATTCAAAGTATAGGGTCAAAAGGAAAAAGAGGGATGAAGCTCAGATGAGTACTTTCCCTGTAACAAGAACACTTATAGCATATATGATGAAAATCCAAGCACAAGATGAAAATAGAACTCTTTAAGACACTAGACGTTGAAAAATGCTATGGTTTTTATGAAATTGCAGTAGTAAACAATAGTATAATGACAATAAAGCAACTATAACAGTAGCAAGAAATAAGTCAAGCATAAATGCAACAATTGATAACAAAAATTTAGTATAATCTCAATAGAACATTACCCAATTTTTGGATGCAATTTATGGGTATGTTAGGCCACCTTTAGATCAATGTATGCAGAAAATTTAAGTGTTAATGTGGTTGTAGAAAAATTTTGCAACATCTTAAAGTTTACCACCCAATTAGCACAAGCTAGTGTTAGTAAAGCTAGTAGATAGCTTGAGAGATTAAGAATAAAGAGTTTTTATATCACTTTCACCACAATAGATCTTAAATGATTATTTCCTTAGGGATATGGAGTATTTACAACAACAATACAATATGTTTGGAGATGATAGTATCAATATCTAAGAGGTAGGGCTTGAAATCTAATGTTCTAGCTAACATTAGGGCCTTAGGTTTCAAACCCATGAAAAGGATTGCTAGAGTGCAAGCACTTTGGGCTCTAGCAACATTTTATCCCTTCTCAAGTTCTTTAATTATGTCACAATCAATATTCTAGAATCAAACTCCTAAACTGACACTTATGGTCTCTAGCAACCTTTTCTCCCTTCTTAAGTTCTTGAATTATGTCACAATCAAGAGTCTAGAATCAAACCCTAAAGTGCTAGCACTTTATGGATTTAGGAGCTTAACCCTAGGTAGTATTTCCTTCACAAATTTATGGATGAAATTAACCTTGTGAGAGGAGGAATCACTTATGTTCCTCTCTTAGGATTTTACCAAGCAAAATCTTCAATATGAACAAGTAAACTTTTACCATAAACATTTAATAACATGAAATGAAATTTGCAGAAATTTTACTTTACTTCACCAAGATATGACAAGAATAAACCCTAATTGAAGAAATTACATCCACAAAATCAGCAAAATCATCCACAAAATATCCTCCAAGCAAGTCGCATGACTATAGAAGAGAGAGAGAATAGGGCAAAAATTTCATAATGCAGCCCTCACAATGGTGAGAAGTTTTTTTTTTTTTTATAAAAATGAGTCTCTGCTAGCCATGTTTCTACTATGGAACCCTAGCCATCCAAAAGATTCCAATGAAAATTCATGTCTCTACAAAAGAGAACCTACCCCTTCAAATTGTCTTTTCAATTTACAAAATTAAATTTACATGAGATAAACCCTAAAGAGGGTGATGTCATGCCCTAGTAGGGTGATGCTATGCTCCTAAGAGTGACATCAAGGCTGAAAAGGTGGAACATTGGGCCTACAAAGGCCATTTTTCACTTTCTCATGTGCCAAGTTCCATGCTACATGCCTCCTCCATTAATCCATAAAGTGAGCCATCAAGCCCTAGCCCCCAGGTAACGTCAAGGGCTAGGAGTGTGAATTCCATGCTTCCAAAGGCCAACATTCAAGTGGAGAAAGGTGGGATCTCATCCTATAGACATGCCAAGATGCCTCTAAAGGAAACATACTCCATCATCAAGGTGTAATTCTCATCATCAAATGGTTCCCCAAACATGGGGTCTAGCATCCATCATGTGGCTAAGGTCCCGCAAGATAAACAAGTACGCCCTCCAAGTGCCCACAAGTCATACTAGAATCACAAGTGTTTCGCCATCTAATAAGAGAACCAATCTAATCATGTGCATCAAACCCCTCAAATTAAAACAAGCACCCAACACCTTATAAACTTTTCCAAATTCAGGTATGTAGAGGTGTCATGTCCCCTATTGGGTAAGCCAATCCTCAAGTCAAAGGATGTTTCCCAACAGTTAATCCCATATAAGTCATGAAATGAATATTAGATGGATTAGGGAAAGAATTATAGGCATGGCTTTCTTGACATACAAGGTTTCATATATTATCTCATTTATAAGTGCCTTGTAGAGGGTGTCTTTCCCTTCATCCGGAATGCAACATTTTTCCAAGCCCTTTATTGTCATTAATTGATTAAGGTCCAAAACATTGAGTACTATGTGAAATGGAAAGTACAGAGTACCAAAATTCCACTTGGATCTAGAAACACACAAAGTGTCATGTGCAATGGAAAGTAAGGGACACCTAAAAATGCATTTCCTCAACAAGCGTGACATTTATTAATTATGTGATTTTATTTTGTGGTCCTTCATTTTTGAGAAGATTTATTTTCTCGGGACCTTAAGGTGAGCATTTGGAAGGATAATATTGGATTTTATTTTTTCCAAATTAGGAAAACCTCTGGGACTTTGTTCTCTTCCATTGAAATGAGGTATAATCCCTTCCTGGGGTCAATGAACCCAAAACCCAATACATGAGGATATGGAGGGGAAGAAGTGTGAATAGTGGTAAGTATGAATGGGAATGGTATGATGACCCTTCAAGGGAATACCCAGTAGAAACCCTTTTCCCAATGGGGGGTGACCAACTCTGGTTAGGACACAAGGGACAACCACCAAGGTGAAATTAGGCAAAAGGTAGAATTTCCAAGCAAATAATAAAAGAAAAGTATTATTTGTAACATGTTAAAATGATTCAAATATTAAAGTGATTTCCATGACACGACCTCAGACTTGTTACCTCATGAATCAAGACATGTTTTCCTCAAGGGCCAGGCTAATGTGATGGATGTTATTGTTGCTAACAAAGTGGAGGCACCAAAAGGAAGAAAAGATGGGCCCATGCTCAAGTCAATCTAGCTCTCGGCACTCCATGTCTTCTACCTGTGGCCCCGAGACATTATCTCCTTAGTTACCCCTAGACATGGGGGGTAACATCCATCTCCTACATGGGGACATGTGCTCATCAGAGAGCAATACGAGAACCTCATAATCTCCTGGTATGACCTTTTCCTATGTACATTGATACAAGACATGTTGGGATATCGAAGGGTGGTGCACTCACCCCTTATTCATATGAGAAAATATAAAAATCTAGAGAAAAACTTGAGAAGAAAATTTTGGGCATTTTTTATTCAAAATATCAATATGAGTATGCAAAACATAACAATGTAACATAACTATATGCAATGATGCAAGAAAATTGTTGGAAAATTGGTTGTCATTGATGTCAACTAGAAGTAATGGGTATATTTGAATAAGCCTCCAAAGTGGTCCCCTTATGGAATATCTTTAAGAATGGACCTCACGTGAATACACTTTGAATAAGTCTACAAGAAGCCCTTGAAGTATGGTTAATTGTTTAAGTAGTTATGAAGCCCCAAAGGAGTGGTCATGAAGCCCAAAGTTGATTGGAGAAAAACAGGGTGAAGGACATCATAACTCCATGCAAAACTCTCATATATGGATGGTCCTCATCATTTCATTTCCAACGGTAGGTGGTACATCACATGGTTCCTCACGGTTGATAATTTTCACCCTCTTAAAGATGAAGCCCCGAAGTATGGTTTAAAATCCCCTAAATGGTTGCAACAAGAAGTTACAAGTTGGCCCCAAAATTAATTAAAGAAGAAAAGTTGTTGAAAATAAGAAGTTATGGGTCGGCCCTAATTTAAATAAAATGAGTTACTTGGAATATTATAAATACACATCAAAGAGCCTCTCATCATAACCAAGTATGTGATCTCTGAGTGAATCTAAGGTATCAAATATGAGGTAGCAGAGGGGTGCGAAGAAGGAAGTCTCAGAGCCACAGATTGAATAAGGGTTTTTGGTAACCCTAATTGAGGATACCCCTGTGGATCAGGTATAGGGTGTCCCACGAGGCCCCCGAAGGTTTAACAACACTTGTCAAGCGAGGCACCACTAGTTTCCCATTTTTGTCCAGTGCAGCTGAGGAAAGTTTGAGGAAGGGTTTGAAGATGGTGTTATCTTCTTGATGATGAAGTTGAGGAAGGTATGATGGTCTGAGATCATATGCACCAGGTTGTTACATGATTAAAGGTATGTATTTATGTATGTTTTGATGGTTATATCTTATAGGTATATCATGGAGGTATTTAGCACATGGCTAGAAGCATAGCTTGGTGATTTTGGACATATGATTTGAGAAACATGGCACATGCTTTGTTGTACATTTTGGATATCATGGCTTATGCTTTTTTCACATCTTAGATATTTTGGTACAAGCTTGAGACATATTTTGGCACATACCTTTGGAACATGGTTAATGCATATCTTGATGGCTATGGTACATGGTTTGAAGCATATGATGGATGTTTTTGCACATGCTTAAGGCATGTTTTGGCACATGGTTGAGGTTTATTTTTTGGATATTTTGGTACATGTTTGAGGCATTTCTTGGAGTTTTTTTTGGAAAGTGGGTGATATCATGAAGGTCTTGGCACATGTTTTGATGTATATATTGACATATAGTTTGATGCAAATCATGGTGATTTTGAGCACATGATTTGGAGATGTTCTTGGTGATCTTGGCATAAGTTTTATGTAGTTATTGGTATGGATATGGTTTTGATGATGATTATGTATTAGTATCAGTGATAGTTACAGTGACCAATTGAGTCTGGTTTTGATGATAATGATGTATCAGTATTAGTGACAGTTATAGTGACAGGTTATGTTTGGTATTGATGATGATGTATCAGTGACAGTAGTAGTGGAAGGTTGAGTCTCACACTTATATTTCAAGGAGGAAGGAAGGGGAAAGGAAAGGGGGTTGGAGCCTCCTTCTGGTTGGAGTCGAAGAATTCAGGGAGTCGTAGCTTCCTTCAGGTTGGAGCCTATAAACTAGAGGTTTGGAGCTGGAGAATCTAGGGATTTGTAGCTTCCTTCTGGTTGGAGCCTGTAAATCAAGGGCTTGGTGCCTCCTTCTAGTTGGTGCTGGAGAAATTTGGAAGTTGGTGCTTCTTATGAATGTAATATTCTAATATATAAGAAATCATTCTATGGTTTTCTCCCATTTGTGTTTCCACGTAAAATTCTTGTGTACTATGTTTTTTTGTTACATGTTTATGTTATCTTGAATAAAATGATAAGTGATAAATTGTTGATATCTTAAATGATTGCATATTGTGATTAAAAGTGCTAAAAAGTGCCTAATAGTAAGTCACTCCACTCTCAGTATTTCAACAATTGGTATCAGAGAAGGTAATTAAGAATAGTATAATGACTGGAAGGTATATTATGGAGTGTACTGAGAATGGAACATTGGGGTTTGTTGATCAGAACTATGCCTTCTAGAATAGAAGGATGAAAACATATTTGCAGGCACAGGGATTTTATGTCTAACAAGAAGTCGTAAATGGATGAAAGGCACCTGCCACTCCCCCAACAAATAAATATGGAAAGAAACTTTTTGAAAACAATTCGAAGTCTATGAATACTATTCTAAGTGGCCTGGATAGCACAACATATGTCAAGGTTATGCATTATGACTCTAAAAAGTATATTTGGGACAAACTTCAAAATATTTACGAATGAGATCCCAAAGTCAAAGGGGCCAAGCTACAAACTTATAGAGGTCAATTTGAACAACTAAAGATGAAGGAAGATGAAGATATCGTTTCTTATTTTCTGCAAGTTAATGAAATAGTGAACATTATTAACGGCTTAGGAGAAGAAATTAAAGAACTAATAATTTTTCAAAAGGTACTAAGGTCTCTTCCAATTAGATTTGATCCTAATATTTCAACCCTTGAATAAAGAGAATATCTTTCTATGTTGGGCATGGACAAGTTACACGGAATCCTTACAACTTATAAAATGAGAACATAGGAAGAAAATCCACCCAGGAAGGAAGTATCTTTCAAAGCATCCAAGAAGACAAAGAATAAAAATAAAAATTGTAGCTGGAGAGATGATTCAGATGAATATGAAGAAATGGAAAACTTCGTAAGGAAGTTGAAGGAGGAAATGGAAAATACAAAGGAAAGCTTCCTTTAAAACGTTTTAATTGTGGTAAAATTGGTCATTTTGCTATTAAATTTCCTTATAATAAGAATTCATAGAGTGAAGAAGAAGAAGTCCCCAAGAAAGAAAGGAAATACCAAAAGGGAAACAAAAAGGTAAATAAAAGAAAAGTCTTTAAGAAAATTCTCTACTCAAGAGAAGATAGTTCGTCATATGATATGGATGATGATAGTGACAGTGACTCGGAAAGAGTACTATTTATGGCACTTGAAATGATGAAGAAGAAGGTGAAGTAGATCTTGAAGAAGAATTAATCAACGCCTTAAGTGAGCTAAAAAGAGAAAGGAAGAAAAACAAGTCACTCAAGGAATAATTGATCAAGCTAAAGGAGGGTTCTCAAAATCCCAACTCTAAATAATTCCAGCAGATGATTATGACTCTAAAGGTCCAAGTAGAAGAAGCCAGAAGGATTGAAGAAATGCTCAAAAACCAATTGGAAGAAAAATAAAAAATGAAGGAAATCTTGGAAGAATAAATAGTCTCACTAAGGAAGGAACTTCAGAATAAAGACATGCAACAAAACAACACCAAAATATTGGATGAAATCATTAGTAGTCAAAGGCCATACTATGACAAGTATGGACTAGGATACAAACATATGAATACTAAGAAGGGTCTGAGCTCCATGAAAATAGAAAGGGAAGCAGAACAAAGGATTTATGTAGAAGTCATCAAAGGTCCCATCAAGAAGGAAGAATGCAAGCCTTCAAGGGAGAACATTTGGGAAATGGAGAGAACTCAAGAAGAATATTACAGAGTAACTGCACCACCTAGAAGGTCCAGAACTCAGAATCAGCAATCAACAACAAAAATAACTCATGAAGAAGATTAAAGATCAACACCATTTAGAATATCCCCCACACTCAGGTACCAAACTATTTTTCTTGGTTTATGTTATTCATGTAAAAATTTTGGGCACAATACTATAAACTATAGATCCTATTCTAAGAACGGAATCAAATATGAAGGCTACTTTAGAATCAATCATCTTAGAAAGCCTCACGAAGCATATAATAAAAACTACTCATTAAATAATGAAGTAGAATGTTATAAATGCAACAATTTTTTACACAAGGACAAAGATTGCAAATGGAATATTCCTCCAAAGAACCAAAGCAGGATTTCAACAGTATGAATCATCAAGGATGTGGAAAAGGAAGCAAGATAAACTAAACATTGAAGAATGTTTGATTTTTCTACAATTCCAAAGAAAAAAAAATGATTGGTACGTTGACAGTTGTTGTTCAAAGCATATGACATATCACAAGGACGGTTTTGTAACTCTAAAGAAAGAAAAAGATAGACTAGTTTCATTTGGAAATGATAACTCAACCAAAATTATAGGAAAAGGAACAATCAATCTTGGAAGTAAAGATGTCATGGCAGAAAATTTCTTACTTGTCGAAAATATGAAGCATAATCTGCTAAGTGTGAGTCAAACATGTGACCAAGGACATACACTTCTATTCAACTCAAAGAAATATGAGATAAGGAAAGAAGGATCGGGAAAGTTGGTTGCGACAGCAATAAGGACTCCAAACAACATATACATCCTAAATGAGATAGGGAAGGAAATATTTTGCTTGGGAATGGAAAATGAAAGTTGGATTTAGCACAGAAGAATGGGTCATATAAACTTTCACAATCTTGTCAAAATCAGCAGAAAGGAAGCGATAAGAGAAATGCTTGAACTTTCAAAGCCATCCAATACTATGTGCAAGCACTATCTACATTGAAAACAAACAAGAACTAAGTTTAGAACAAAGAGATACTCTACAACTAAACAATTGGATATTGTACACACCAATCTATGTGTACCAATCAAAATAAAAGGGACAAATGGAGAACATTACCTCATCCTACTTATTGATGATTTTACAAGAATGATCGTAGTCTGTTTTCTCAAGAAAAAAACATAGGCATTCGAATGTTTCAGGATAATCAAAGAGATGGTTGAAAATAATATTGATTCAAAAATTAAGTGCTTGAGATCAGAAAATGGAGGTGAGTTCACATCAAACTAATTCATGGAATTTTGTGGAGATCATGGAATAAAAAGGAAATTCTCAGCAGCTAGTACACCTCAGCAAAATGGAGTCGTTGAAAGGAAGAACAAAATTGTATAGGAGATGGCTAGAACCATGTTGAAATATTCCAAGTTGAGTAATATATTTTGGGTACAAGTTGTACATACAGTCATTCATATCTTGAATAGAGAAATACTTAGAAGTAACAATGAAAAGACTCCATATGAGCTATGGAAGGGAAGATCAATGAACGTCGAGCACTTTAGAGTGTTTGGAAGAAAATGTTACATAAAAAGAGAAGATAATAGGTTTCAAAAATTTAACTCTCGAGTTGATAAATGCATATTGGTTGGGTACTCAAGAAAAAGCAATTCATACAAATGCTACAACATAAGACTCAACAAGATAGTGGAAATCATTAATGTAAAGATTGATTAAACAAATGTGTTGAATACCAGATAAGAAAGAAGAAATTTAAAAGAGAAGGAAGCAAAAGAAGAACTAAAAGAAGAAGAGTTAGAAGAAGAAGAAGAACAAAAAGAAGAAGAGCATCCAGAAGAAGAACAAGAAGAAAACGACCAGCAAAATCTCCAGATACCTTCTAGAACACCTAACCATCGAGTTCGGAAGAATCATCCACTAGAACAAATTATTGGAGATAAAAATGTAGGAATAGAAACCAGAGGAATAAAATGGGAACGTACACCATAATAGAGACATCTAGCACTACTATCCACAGTTGAACCAAGTAGCTTTGAGGAATCTAGAAATGATGAACAATGGATCCAGGCCATGGAAGAAGAACTGAATCAAGTAGAAAAGAATGAGACATGGGAACTGGTTCCAAGAACTATGGATAAAAATGTGATTGGTACAAAATGTTTGTTCAGAAACAAACTAAACGAAGATGGACAGGTAACCATAAAAAAGGAAAGGCTAGTATGCAAAGGATATTCTCAAGTTGAAGGAGCAGATTTTGAAGAAAAAATTTCTAATGTTTCCAGAATGGAAGCAATAAGAATGAGCATGTTCCAAAAGAATCAGAGTATATCAGATGGATGTAAAATCAACATTTCTAAATGGATAATTAGAAGAATAAGTCTACATCAAACAACCAGAAGAGTTTCTACTATAAAAAAGAGAAGACTATGTCTGCAGATTGAAGAAAGCTCTGTAGGGACTCAAGCAACCCCCTAGAGCCCGGTATTCAAGATCGGACAAGTACTTATAGCACCAAGGATTCAGAAATGGAAATGAAGATAGAAATATCTACATAAAAGTGGATCGAAACAAAATTCTTATCATTGAAGTATATGTGGATGACATCATCTTTGGAAGTGACGATGACAGGTTGAATAACAAGTTTTCCAAAGAAATGTAGAATGAGTTTGAAATTTCCCTACTTGGTGAGTTGACTTTATTTTTGGAACTCCATATATATTATCTAGATGAAGGTATTTTCATTTCCCAAACCAAGTACATCAAAGAAATGATGAATAAGTTCATAATGGAAGATTACAAACTCGTAAGTACGCCTATGGGGATTGGTTGCAAGTTGAGCAAAGATGATGAATCCAAGGAAGTAGATCAGAGACTCTATAGATCGATGATTGGTGACCTACTTTATGTGATATCCTCAAGACCAAATGTGATGCAAGTAGTTGGACAAGTTGCAAGATTCCAAGAAGCAACAAAGGAAACTCATGTTATGGTAGTAAAGAGGATATTCATATATCTCAAAGGAACAACGGAATTTGGATTTTAGTATCTGAAAGGGAATGAGTTGACTATGGTTGCTTACACAAATGCATATTGGGCAGGAAGCATTGATGATAGAAGAAGTACTAGTGGATCAACCTTCTACTTGGGTGATTGTATGATTTCCTCGTTAAGTAAGAAACAGTCCTCAGTATCCTTGTCTACAGCAAAAGCAGAATATATTGAAGCAACAACATGTTGTACTCAGGTCCTCTGTATGAAGCAAACCCTGCAAGACATACAAGTAGAATATGATGATCCTATTTCCATATTCTGTGAAAATACCAGTGCTATAAGTATCCCCAAAAATCCAGTGATACATTCCAAGACCAAGCATATTCCTATCAAATCTCACTTTCTACGGGAACAAGTCACGGAGAAGAATATCAAGTTGGAGTACATTAGGAAAAAAGAATAACTTGCATATATCTTCACCAAACCTCTCCCAAGAGAGACATTTGAGTATCTTCGACAGAAACTTGGAGTATTTTCTGTCGCACAGTGATCTACATGGCATTTTGCAAAGAAGACAGAGGGAGAGAAATCATCATGGGGGAGTTACCCTTTTCCATTGATGTCAAAGGGGGAGAGAAAGAAAAAAATAATGAATATAAGGGAGAGCATAAATATAGGGGGAGCATTGGTCACAGGGAGAGCATGAGTGTTTCCATCAATGCCAAAGGGGGGTATTCTTGGAAAATCGGTTGTCATTGATGTCAACTAGAAGTAATGGGTGTATCTGAAGAACTATCCAAAGTGGTCCCCTTAAGGCATAGCTTTAATCATGGACATCAAGGGAATATGATTTGAATAATTCTAAAAGAATCCCTTGAAGTATGGTTAAGTGGTTAAGTAGTTATGAAGCCCCAAAGGAGTGGTCATGAAGCCCGAAGTTGATTGGAGAAAATGATGGTGAAGGAAATCATAACTGCATGAAAAACTCTCATAGATGGATGGTCCTCGTCATGCCATTTCCAACAGTAGGTAGAACATTAGGTGGTTTCTCATAGTTGAGAAGTTATACCCTCTTAAATATGAAGCCCCGAAGTATGGTTAAAAATCCCCTAAATGGTTGCAACAAGAACTTACAAGTCGGCCCCAAAATTAATTAAAGGAGAAAATTTGTTGCAAATAAGAAGTGATAGGTCGGCCCTAATTCAAATAAAAGGCGTTACTTGGAAGGGTATAAATACACAACAAATAGCCTCTCATTATAACCAAGTAAGCAATCAAGCAAGTATGTGATCTCTTAGTGATTATAAGGTAGTGAATCTGAGGTAGCGGAGGAGTGTGAAGAAGGAAGTCTCAGAGCCGTAGATTGGACAAGGGTTTCTGGTAACCCTAATTGAGAAGACCCCCACGAGTCAGGTATAGGGTTTCTTGTGAGGCCCCACAGGTTTCACAACACTCATTAAGAGAGGCACCGCTAGTTTCCCATTTTTTCCAGTGAGGCTAAGGAAAGTTTGAGGAAGGGTTTGAAGATGGTGTTATCTTCTTGATGATGAAGTTGAGGAAAGTCTGATGGTTTGAGATCATATGCACCAGGTTGTTACATGATTAAATGTATGTCTTTATGTATTTTTTGATGGCTATATATTAGAGGCATAACATGGAGGTCTTTGGCACATGGCTAGAGGCATAGCTTGGTGATTTTGGACATATGATTTGAGAAACATGGCACATGCTTTGCCGTACATTTTGGAGATCATGGCTTATGCTTGTTGCACATATTAGAGATTTTGGTACATGCTTGAGACATATTTTGGAAAATACCTTTATCACTTGGTTAATGCATATCCTGATGGTTATAGTACATGGTTTGAAGCATATGATGGATGTTTTGGCACATGCTTAAGGCATGTTTTGGTACATGGTTGAGGTTTGTTTCTTGGATATTTTGGTACATGTTTGAGGCATGTCTTGGAGGTTGTTTTGGAATATGAGGGATATATTGAAGGTATTGGGACATGGTTTGATCTATATATTGGAATATATTTTGATGCATATCATGGTGATTTTGAGCACATGATTTGGAGATGTTATTGGTGATCTTGGCATAAGTTTTATGTGGTTATTGGTATGGATCTAGTTTTGATGATGATGATTTATCAATATTAGTGATAGTTGTTGATTAAATGGGTTGGTTGTCATTGATTTCAACCCTTGAAGAAAGTCTGATAGTGAATTATGGCAGCACAATGGTTTGGGTAATGGACCCAAGTTGGTTTGATGGATAATGGTATGTGTTTTGAGATATTTGCAGGTAAGACTATTCCAGATGGATATTACATGTCATGCCATTTCCAACGGTATGTGGAACGTCACATAAATCCTCACGGTTAGAGAGTTATGTCCATGTGAAGTTGGAGAACCCTCATGAGTCATCTAGAAGCCCCTAAAAGTCAAAGTGTTTGCAAAAGAAATTATTTAAATAATAAAGTTAAGGAAAGTGGAATTCTACATGAAAGTATAAATAAGAGGCAAGGCTCTCTAATTTAATCACACTTGAAGACATTGAATATCTTTTGTTGTGTAAGGCTTTTTGCAAGTACTCATTGATACATCTGAAGTTGTGAAAGTCTGAGGTAGTACGAAGGGTTGACAGTGAAAGTTTTGAAATTACAGCGAATACTAAAAAACCCTAATTTATGAGGCATATGCAGTCCTACAGTGTATTAGGGTGCGTACGTATGCGGGTTGACAGTGAATTATAGTGTGTGTTGGGCCCTTCATTTTTGGGATAAGAAATTGTGCAAGTTTTGGCCTAGTACAAGTTGCACAAGCTTTAGAATAAGCTAGACAGCAGAGCAAGAAAGAGAAACATAAATCAATTGTGAAAAGGACAGCGCAGCGCCAACTAAGAAAAAGTGGTTGCAACAGAACAAGAAAGCATGCAAGCCGAGACAGAAGACACAACCTAGCTTATATATAGGGATGAACATGATTGTAAAAGGGTTAGATGTTGAGTCGTATGGTTGTTGTTATTGTTCGATGAAATTGTGATTATGTTCAGTCTGATATTCCCCTCTCTACTGGGTTGTTGTCAGTTGAGTCAAGTAAGGTTCTGAGTTTGTAATGTAATGTGTACCCCCTTTTGAGAGTAGATCTCTGTGACATGAGTCCAGGGACAAGAGTCTGTAATAGAGCACTACTGTAAGTTTCTGAGCTTGTAAATGAAGGAAGATTCTGAAGATAATATAAAGAAGGATATAAATTTTCAAAATGCGTTGTGTCTTCTTTTGTTTTACTCATGCATTACAATGGTTTATAAGTTCATCATGATGGTTATGTGTTTAAATGATTTTCTACAACATAAGTAGGTTCGTTTATTGCACACATAAGGTTCAGATATGTTTGATAGTTAGATGTCTTGTGCAAGATCGAGATGAATCCTAAAGGTTTTGTGAATCCTCCTAATTATTTTCCTTACCCTTCCCTATCTATTTGTCTCAGCAGTGCTTCGGGTGATACTTATTCTCTTCGGAGGAGATGAAAATGCCAGCGCTCTAGACTACTCGATACCTTTTGTTGGTAACCTAAGAAGGACCCTGCTCTGATCAAACTTGCACCAAAAAAATGGTTCCATTGTTAGGACCTGCGTAAAAAGGGAACCTGTAGGGAGGATGCTTCCACGGATTCACAGATCTAGTATTGACCAATGGTGGGAAAGAAACTGTGATGCCTTCATATGGAAAGAAGTGGAGCTAGGGGAAAATATGTGAAAGAAACTCGTGAGGTAGTATTTTATTCAGAAAGATTGAGTGACCGGTACGATATATTTTGGGTTAAGTTCCTAGAAGAACTTTTCCATTGGATAAATAGGCTCCAAGAAGCTCTAGAGTTCCAAAAATGAGTCAAGAGGATCTGCACTTGGGACACATAAAATATTGCAGAACTTCATCAGTTAGATTGTCCAGTCACGCGAGAAATTGATTTTTGGACCAAGACCACATTAGAAGGATACATTATCGAGTTTGCAGTTGAGAACCACCAATATTTTTCATGAGAAAAGGATACTTTAAAGAAATACACAAGGGGAAGATTGTTGAGAGAAATCCCCTTGTGGATTAAAGTTTTATTGATGGAAGAGGGGATGATGACTATGTCCCTGATTGAGATGGTAGCGTAAACACCCTCGCTTGGGGTAGGGAAAGGATGAGGTAGAGTCATGTCTTGAGAGAGGGGAAGGGTTCTTTGACAAATGGGGGGAGACAGCAAGAAATGGACTCAAGAGACAAGTGAGCCTTGAAGAGAGTCACCATAGTTGAGAAGTGGTGGCACAGAAATATCAAGAAAGCAGCAAGACAGTCTGAGAAGTTGAGAAAAGAATTCGGACCAGGAGAAGGAGAGTAAAGATAGATGGAAGAGTTGTGGAAGATGAGAAGACAGGAAAGACTGACCAGTCAAAGACTAAGTGAGAGAGAAAGAATCCCCAGGAGGTTGGACAAGAAGGAGAAGGTGTAGACGTAAGAGAGGAGGAAGCCGACATGAATCTTGAAGAAGAAAGAGAAGATTCAACCCTGATGACAGGAGAGATCGGGAATATGGATGAAGAGATCGCTCTAGTGGAAGAAAATGAGACCCCCCAGAACAAATAAAACCACCCCGAAGCCAGTGGTGCCAGCCCCAAATCACCCATACACCAAGTGTCTTCTATACAAGTGGTAAGTTCAATTCTACCTTCTCATGCTAGTTATGTTCCAATAAAATTAGTTAGTCAGTCACAGCCAGGAAGTGGGAGTATAGGGAGGATATTGGGATCCCTTATTAGATCATAAGCAGGACCGTGAGGTTTCATTTTGATAATAGCAACAAGATCAGTAATGGTTGGTCATGTGGGAGGTTTGATTGCTCGATACCTAGAATTTTGGGGTAAGGGAGATGAAGATGTTGAGCAGCATTGGTTTTTGTGTGAAGCAATCTGGAGATACAGAGGGACTCCATATGCGAATAAGTTGGTTGAGTTACAAA
Source organism: Picea sitchensis (assembly GCA_010110895.2). Classification (NCBI taxonomy): domain Eukaryota; kingdom Viridiplantae; phylum Streptophyta; class Pinopsida; order Pinales; family Pinaceae; genus Picea; species Picea sitchensis. The sequence continues at coordinate 84,473 of SNQJ01S0033802.1, forward strand.
CTACCTTGAGAGGTTGTGCACTCAAGTGGTACATGAATATCATTGAACCAGGAGTGTCAGGAATGCAAGGTCAAGCATTCACACTTGGCCAGGTACGGACAATGTTCATAGTAGAGTTTAAACTACCTCAGTCAGAACAACGGGCTTTGTCTTCATTGTGAGAGATCCAACAACAGGAAGGTGAATCAGCCTAGGAATACAACCAAAAGTTTAAAGATGTTATAGGGAGGTTAGCACATCCAATCCATGAAGAACATTAAAGGAAATGGTACATTCAGGGACTGCTACCATTGACTCAGATTTCACTAATGCACTAGAGGATAGTCACTTTGACAAATGCCTTGGAACAATCGATGAAGATTGAATCCATGGAGAGATACCCTGAAAGAATGAGAGTGACCAGACCCCCAGTAGATGTGAATTTGGCGCAACTACAAGGGAAAATATCAGCGCTTACAGAAAAATTCAAGAGCTAACAATACCGAGACCAGGACAACCGCAGGTCTGGTGCACTGGATGTTATACAGAAGGACATCTAGCAAACAAATGTCCATGAATGAGGGGAATGGGACCTCCTCATAATCCGATGGGACCCCCACCAGGACCCACGCGAGGAGTTGTGCAAGTGTCTACGAACTTACCATTTGATAACCCCACCACATATCATGCTTTTCCTAGGAACCAAGAAACACCAGCAGTTGAGTATTGTGAGATTTTTCGAATCCATGGGCATGGGCCAAGACAGTGCCCCATTATGCAGAAATATTAGACAGTACCAAATACAGTACACTGTGAGTTCTGCACATATACCATACATACTACCGACCAATGCAGAGCATTGGAAGAACTTGCAGACAAGTTGGACCGAACAGCATTCAGGGTGAATGAAAACCCTCAGGGACCAAGAAGAGGTCGAGGAGGTGGAGCCGGAGGATACTTCAGAGGAGGAACAATTGGGGGAAGAGGGCCAAGTAGATGTTATAACTGTGATGAGAAAGATCACATGGCTAGAGACTGTCCTCATCTAAGGCGGCCATGGTGCTCTCACTGCAGAACCAATGGGCACGCAACTGAAGACTGCCCAGAATTAATTACAAAATGGGAAGATAGGGTACAACAATGAGGAACTAACCTCATCAATTCATAAATCAAGAGAGTTATTAAGGGACAGTTTCCCAACCTCAATATTGTTACTCGAGGAGGAGAAAAGACAGGAGTTGATGTTGATACTCTACCCCAGATCGAGAAAACAACACCTAAAGAAGACAGGTATGACCCTCTAAAACAGAAGTTGTTATTTAAATATGCCATAGAAGTATTTTATAATATTCCTAGCCCTGATATGTGAGAGAAACCCCATGGCCTATTGTTTACTGATGCAGGAGCATTGCTCCACCTCAACAATGCGCGAGCATTCCATCACATCATCGCGCATTCAAGAGAGGGAGAGGCACCGACCCTCCCATTTTTTAATTTGAAATATGATCCTATAGGGATTAGTGTTGTAAGGTTGAGTGAAAATCAAGACATGCCTTTGTACAGGCAGAAGATAAGGCCACATTTAATGGCTGACAGGTTGATGTCTCTAGATTCAATTCAGACTAGATGACCATTTATGAAAATTCAATGTAATAGATGAGGTTAGGTGAGGGAGGAGTATTTCGTAGAGCCTTATGTTTTAAGGAGATTTTTTGTATCAGATTTCATTTTGAGAATGAGATATAGATTTTTAGAGTTAGGAGAGGAGAGCCTGAGAAGCTCGAAAGCTTGGGAATAGGAATAGGAGATAGATAACTAAGACTTTGTTGTAGTCCAGTCTATGTACACATTTGTAAATAGATATTCATATTAATACAAAGAAAAGCAGTTTTTCCTGCACATGGTGTGTTTATGAATTATCTGTATTCTGTGAATGTTATCTGTGTGTTTATGTATGTTGTAGATGCATGATAAATTTCACTTGCTTAAGGAATATATATTTCTTTATCTTCACTGAGTTCAAAATATCATTATGGGTTCCTTAGGTTGTGCAAAGAGTGCACAACAGAACATTGGAGGTTATATAGCCAGCACAGGGGGCATGCATCTGAACTCTGCGGAGTCAGAAAAGAATGTGTTAGAAGGGAACCCTAGAGTGATCATAGAACTCAAGAGAAACCTCAAGGTTATTGAATACCTTGAAGGAGAAACTGTACAGAGAAAGCACAGAGAGACAGAATCACTGAGAACTCTGTAGAACTCTTCCAGGTGGGCATTGAGCAGGTGCAAGAATGCACAAAGGGTACTCTCTGTCGAGTTCAAAGAGAGGATTATCATAGGAATATACTCGTAGAGTTGTTGAACACTCTGTAGAAAATGCTCAACAAGGAGTGCTTTGAGCGAGAGGTTGCCAGGACGGCACAAGAATCCTTTGAAGGAAGTGGAAGGGTCGAAACCCTTAGGATACTGAGTAAATCGAGAAGCTTGGGAGAGATAGTGATTTCAAGAGAAAAGTTGAGACCCAAGTAGTCGGGCTAGTAGAAATAACAAAGGTCGCAGCCTTTGAATATTTACAAATCCTCCCAAAGTCCGAAAGGCAAAATCAACCATAGTCGTTGATTTGAAAGGGGGGTACGTGTCGACAGATCGTAAGGTTTGGGGAGGCACATGAAAAGGAGGATATAAGGAAGAAGGGGAGGACAGATTTTAGTCGTTGATCAGGAGGCATCATCTGAGATCAGAAGATCAATAGTCACACTTGATTGTGAGGGAAGAACATGCTCGGGCTTTAAAATTCTTAGAGTGGGCCACAATTTAAACCACGATATTGCCAAAGGTATATGTAGTGCCTTGTAGTGAATTGTGGGGAGAAAGGTGATTTGGCCTCAAACCACCCTTGGTTGGGCCCGAAATCACATAATTATGTGAGGTCATAGCCCAAGGCCATATGCAGGAAGGGGCTAATGAAAAAGGAGCTAGAGTCTGAAACTCAACATTTCATAAACGCGCAGAAAGAGGTCGTGGGTATCACAAGACTTGCACCTAAAGATAAAAGGGGACCTGTGTAAGTTAATTGGGGTCTAGTAAGGGCTCAAAGAGTCGATCTAACTCAACAAATTGAAATATCCTAGACTGGGAGGTCGTAGAACCCCCCGGGAGGGTGAGGGGGGTTGCATCAGGTGGTATCAGAGCCGAATTTTCGACTGTAGATTTCAGGTGAAAGAGAAAGAGGAGAAGACTGAATTTTGTTTGCAGATAGCAGAAAAGAGGGAGACGGTAAAAGGAGATAAATATGGTAACATTAGGTGATATCAAAAGTTCAAATTTTCCTGTAGACAACAGGTGAAAGGAAGCAGAGTACTGATTCTCTGTGAGAAGGTTGTTGCACGAGCACAACAACAAAATTTTAAATAGACAGGTGAGTTATAGTAAGAATATGGAGATCCTCTCAGATGCAGAGTAATTCATAAGACTTGTCAGAAAGGAAAGCAGAAGGTGGAAATGGCTACTAAATGCCATGAGCGTGGTCGAAGAGAATACCACAAGAAAAAAAGCAAGCCAGAGATGGATCTGGATCTCATAGAGATAAGAGAAAGGATGGAGAGGCTAGCATTGAGGATGTAGCAGGAGGAAAAGGCACACTAGACTTATGAATGGCCCATGAAGAGAAAGGTAAAATGGCCAGTTCAGAAACTGTTGGCCAGAGGACAATGGAATCTATTGAGAATATGGTTGAGGGAATTTGAAAACCTCAGTGACACAGAGGGGGAATTGGTTTACATATGTGAACTAGAAGTTGGAATAAACCTCAATGATGAGGAGGAGGAGAGATCAAAGGATATCATGAACTGCCAGGGGGTAGAGATGAATTTTCAAATTTCTAGGTGGGAAATGAGATGGGATCAATGGAGTATCTCATAGGCTGCTAGGAGGGAAGTGATGAAAGTTCAGATTGTGAGATGGGATCAGGAGATCTCATATACTGCCAGGAGAGCAGGAGAGAAATCCCAAATTTCCATGTGGACAAGGGAAGGGAAATGAGACTGTCTGAAAGTATCAAGAGCTCAGGGGAGAGTTCATATCAGTAAGGAGCGTTGATAGATGAAGATTCATGTGGGTTTTTAAACCATGTGAATGAATATTATGAGAAGTTAAATACTTCCATCACAAAGGAGGAGGATCAGAGGAGTTTTCTGATCCTTGGAGGAATCAAATCATTCCTGCCAAGCAGCCAAGCAGAGGCTATCATAAGTGTTGCAAGTGCAGCAATAGAAGGACAGCCAGTAGAGAATGTCAAGAAGGAGGAGGAAAAGGAGAAGACAATAATGTTTTCCCCAGTAAGAGGAAAAGAGAAGTCAGTTGAATTTCTCAAAATCTTCAGACATGAAGTTGAATAGGAGATGACTGCAACATTGAATCTTGAAGCAAAAGGAGAAACAGACAGCATGGATTTTGTTGAGTTGTATGAAGAATTGGAATCCCTAGAGAGGAGGGTGATAGTGAAAATCCAGCACATCCAACAGATTGGTTTGGAGACAGATGGAGGAGCATACCAGCCTGAGGAGAAGCTAGAGAAAGTTGAAGTTGGACCAACACAAGAGGAGCTGATAGAATAAACCAATATGTCAGAGGAGGAAGCTGAGAAGCAGCTCAGTGATGAGACTGAAGAGTTGTATTCTATAGCAGTGTGGCAAGATAATTCCACAGAAGGATAAAATGACATGGGGGATCAAGATGATCTACCCTTTGATGTGTATGAGGAGGAAGAGTTGCAATAGAGAAGACTGTGTAAGAAGAGCCAGCCCTTGAAGCAGTTGGACAGAGTGATAGAGGAGATAAAGAGGTTGATGTTGAGGTCAGCACAAGAAGTAGTCAGCAAAGGGAAGCTTAATAGAGGAGAGCCTACCATATTAGAAAGCAAGAAGAAGAATAATCAGTAGAAGCAGCATCAAAGAAAAGGAGTAAGAGGACAACTCCAAGGTGAGGTTTGGGATCTAGGGGGATTTCAACAATAGAATAGGGGAGCTCACAAGCAGGAAATCATGATTTTCCCAGTAGTGGAGTATGATGCAAGAGCATCGCTCCACCTCAGCAATGCACCAGCATTCCAGCACATCAGCGCACATTCAAGAGAGGGAGAGGCACTGACCCTCCCATTTTTTAATTTGAAATATGATTCTATAGGGATTAGTGTTGTAAGGTTGAGTGAAAACCAAGCCATGCCTTTATACAAGCAAAAGATAAGGCCACCTTTAATGGTTGGGAGGTTGATGGATATAGATTCAACTTAGACTAGATGGCCATTTATGAAACTTTAGTGTAATAGATGAGGTTAGGTGAGGGAGGAGTAACTCGTAGAGCCCTCTTTTGTAAGGAGATTTTTTGTATCATATTTCATTTTGAGAATGAGATATAGAGTTTTAGAGTTAGGAGAGGAGATCCTGAGAAGCTCGAAAGCTCAAGAATAGGAATAGGAGATAAATAACTAAGACTTTATTGTAGTCCAGTCTATGTACACACTTGTAAACAGACATTCATCTTAATACAAAGAAAAGTAGTTTTTCCTGCACATGGTGCGTTTATGAATTATCTGTATTCTATGAATTTTATGTGTGTTTATGTATGTTGTAGATTCATGATAGATTTCACCTGCAATAGGAAGATATACTTATTTATCTTCACTGATTTCAAAATATCGTTCTAGGTTCTTTAGGTTGTGCAAGGAGGTTTTTTAGCCAGCACAGGGGGTGTGAATTTGAAATCTACGGAGTCAGAAAAGAACGTGTCAGGAGGGCACCCGAGAGTGATCATAAAACTCAAGAGGAACCTCAATATTATTGAATACCTTGGAGGAGAAACTGTGCAAAGAAAGAACAAAGAGACAGAATCATTGATAACTTTGTAGAGCTCTATCAGGTGGGCATTGAGAAAGCACAAGTTTGCATAAAGGGGACTCTCTGTCAAGTTCAAAGAGAGGAGTATCAGAGGAATATACTCATAGAGTTGTTGAACACTCTATAGAAAACGATCAGCAAGGAGTTCTTTGAGCGAGAGGTTGCCAGGAGGGCACAAGAATCCTTTGAAGGAAGTGGAAGGGTCGAAACTCTTAGGAGACTGATTAAATCGAGAAGCTCAGGAGAGATAGTGCTTTCAAGAGAAAATTCAAGATCCAAGTAATCGGGCTCGTAGAAAGAACAAATGTCGTATCCTTTGAATATTTACGAATCCTTCCAAGCTGGAAGGAAATGTAAAGCTCAGGAGGAGGAGCAAAAACAACCATAAGATTTGTCGTTGAAATAATCCTAGACCATTAGATTAGAATCCAAGGAAGAAAGAGGAATGTGTAAAGGAGAAACGGATCCCAGTCGTTGGATTTGAACTCAAAGGTTCGACAGTCGTCAGATCCAAGGTAAAGTGCATGAGCTTTAACCCTTTGTGTGCACAGGAGAGAGGACTTGCCAAAGTCCCGAAGTATCGAAGTGATTAGGGACCATTCATTGTCAAGAGGGACAGGTGGCACAAGATCTACAAATTTGGAGCGAGAGTACTTCGGAAGTTTGTAGACGAGGAGAGAGATAAATCACCAAATAGCCGAAATAGATCTAGGTCGTTGGTCGCGAGGAGATACGCATCAACAGATCTGAGTCTTCGGGTGAAAGTACTTCGAGAGGAATGAGTGAGGAGGATTTGAAACTCCCAAAGATCAAAGAGCCAAAGTGGATAGAGGTCGTCAGATCAAGGGGGAGACGTGCGTCAAGAGATTGTGTATTTCGGGTGTAACCATTATGGGAGGAACGAGTGTGTAGGAGTTAAAACTCCTGAAGCCAGAAGAGTCTAAGAGTCGAATAACCAAAGAGCGAAGAGCCCAAAAGAAGTCTGGACCGTCATATCCATAAGGACACATGTCAACATATCGTAATCTCTGGGTGAAAGCACTTCACGAGAAAGCAAAGGAGTGGAATTTAAATAGTCGAAACTCGAATAGTCGAAGTAGTTGGGAGTCATCGATCTATGGGAGGACATGCATCATTAGATCGTGGACTCCGGGTAAAATGATTTGGGAGAAGTAGAGCAAGGAGAATTTGAGGTATGAGAATTATGAAGGTTGAAGTCCCAAAGATGATGAGAGTCATCGATGTGAAGGTGGACATGTGGCACCAGATCTAGAACTCTGGAGGAAAGCGGAGAGGGAAAACGCCAAAACCCCGAAAGAGATATCGATCGATGATCGAGAAGGGAGCGGAAGGGCCATTGATCTGATTAAGAGGGCCAAAGTCTTGAAGCAGAAGATGATTTTTTGATTGAGGAGGATGTGTGGCAAACGATCTCCCATTTCAGAGGAATCACTACGGAAGAAACGAAGAATTTGAGAGTTGAAACTCCCAAAGTCCGAAAGGAGAAATCAACAATAGTCGTTGATTTGAAAGGGGGGTACCTGTTGGCAGATCGTAAGGTATGGGGAGGTGCATGAAAAGGAGGAGAGAAGGTAGAAGGGGAGGACATATTTTAGGCATTGATCGAGAGGCATCATCCGATATTAGAATATCAACGGTCACACTTGATTGCGGGGGCAGAACATGCTCAGGCTTTTAAATTCTTAGAGTGGGCTGCAATTGAAACCACGGTATTGCCAGAGGGATACATGGGGCCTCATAGTGAATTGTGGGGATAAAGGTGGGTTGGCATAAAAACACCCTTGGTCACGCCTGGAATCACATAATTACGTGAGGTCATAGCCCAAGACCATATGCAAGAAGGGGCTAATGAGAAAGGAGCTAGCATCTAAAACTCAAAATTTCAGAAATGCGCAGAAAGAGGTCGCGGGTATCACAAGACCTTCACCTAAAGATAAAAGGGGACCTTTGTAAGTTAATTGGGGTCTAGTAAGGGCCCGAAGAGTCAATCTGACTCAAAAAATTGAAAGATCCTAGACCGGGAGGTCGCAGAACCTCCCAGGAGGGTAGGGGGATTGCATCATTTACCCTACATATTGTGCAAGTCCCTGCTTCACCCCCTGCACCCATAAAACATGTAGTCACACCGAGAAAACCTAAAACCTCAAAATGTATTCAACCTTTGGTTTCAATTATTTTCTGAAATTCTCGGGAATGACCAATTAACAAAGAATTTGGGCAATGTGTTATACCTATTTTTAGGGAATGAAGAACCCATAAAAGCAGGAATAGGGGCTAATATTCCTGAGAAGAGTACTGAGAGAGTGCAGAGAAGAAAAGTATGAACTAGAAAAGAATTCAAAATAGTAGCCCAGTTAGATGAATTTGAGATTAAGGATGTCATGTTGGATCTAGGATCCGATGTGAACATTCTGCCTAAGAAGACCCAGGAAGCCTTAGAAAAACCTAGGCTGACATATTCCCTAATTCAGCTAAGAATGGAAAACCAATATTGTATTTTCCCAATAAGAAGACTGGAGAATGTGGAAATAGATGTTGCGGGAGTAAAGACCATAGCTAACTTTGAAGTTATTGAAATCATGGGGGATAAGGACCCTTACCCTACACTACTTGGCATTGATTGGGCCTATGACAACTATGCAGTAATCGACTTAAAGAAAGACACCATGACCTTTGAGGCTGATGGAATAAAGGTAGTTCAACCCTTGGATCCATATGTAGGACCCATATATACAGAGCCAATAGACAATAATATGGAGGGAGAAGACTTGGATCAGTTGTACACTGTAACAGCAGGAACAAGAGATGATTACATAAACCCTATTGTTGATGGATCAGTAAGTTGGAGAAGCATACAGTCAGTAGATGAAGCTTCAGAATTGGATTTTGACAGTTGGCAATAAGGTTCATATGAAAAATTCTCAAGGATACGTGCAACTATCAAAGAAGCCAAATGGGTTGGGACTGAATTTAGAGAACATCCAGTATATGATGGTACCTCACGATTCAATAGTTTTTTACTCAGCATGGAAGAAAATGTAGTAGAGGATTAAAGAATCTCAGTACTAGATATATCTCTCCAGGACACCCCTGCCAGATGGTGGGCCAATCATAAATCCTTACTCAGATATTGGGATGATGTGAAGAAAGCTATCAAATATGCGTTTCAGAATAAGGAGTAGTTGGAATTAGAGATGCATACAGATTTCCAAGTTGTGCAACTATTCAGTGGAGAATTTGATACTAAAGTGCATATCGAACAGTGTGTGACACAATGGAAAGTTGCGGAAATACCCTCTCACTTATGGGTCAGGTATTTTCCCACTCTCTAGGTCCAATCCTGAAATCTTGGTTCATACATGAGGAAACCAGAAGACAGACCAACAACTAGCGGATGTTGGCATCTCGTTTTTGCAAGGACCTCTCGTTTACAAGTAAGTACCCTGAGCTTGAAGTAGTCCTGCAAAATATTAAAGAATTTATTTTTACAGATAATGGTAATCAGAAATAAAACCTAGGGGTATGTCCAAAACATATCCAAGATCTTCAGACTAATCTTCACCTAACCTCAACCAAGAATCCTATAGAATGTTATAAGATTAGCAGGGATTCATAAAGCTCAGATGACTTAGAGGAATTGAGAAATCTAGCCATTAAAGAGATAGAAGGGAATAGAGAAATCCATAACACCATACCCAGTCAGACTGATAGTTCCTATAATCACCCATTAAAATTGTGCAAGGTCAATATAGGGACCACTGAGCAATCTAAGATAGTTATGGTGGGAGACTACTGGAATGAGAAAACTAGTCAAGAAATGCAGAGTCTGTTGTGGGAATATGAGGATTTGTTCCCAAAGACTTTCTCAGAGTTAAAGGGAATCAAAGGAGTTATGGGAGAAATGAAAATCGAATTGAAACCAAGATCCAAGCCTGTGAGACATACACCATATCGTCTTAACCCTAGAGTAAAAGAGAAGGTTAAGAAGGAGATAGACAAGATGTTGGAAGATGGACTCATTTTTGCAGTGGAAGAAGCAGAATGGGTCAGCCCAATAGTCATCCAAAGAAAGAAAGGCGCAGAGGGTATCAGGCTCTATGTAGACTATAGAAGCCTCGATTATGCTTGTGTGCATGACCTTTTCCCAACACCTTTTACTGATGAGGTGCTAGAACAACTTGCGGGGAAGGAAGTGTACTCATTCACAGATGGATTTTCATAGTACCACTAAGTTAGGATCGTCGAAGAGGACAAAAAGAAGACCACATTCATAATAGAATGTGGATCTTTCACATACAATGTGATGCCATTGGCTTGAAGAATGCCCCTGCAGTTTTATTCAGGATTGTAATAGCATATTTCAGAGAGTTTATTCACAAGTTTATAGAAGTTTATATGGATTATTGGACGACATATGTTTTTCTCAAGGAACATGTAGCACTGTTACATTTGACGTTTGACAGATGCAGATAATTCTAGATATCATAGAATCTCATAAAGTGTATCTTATGTGTACCACATGGGAATTTTGTGGGCCACATAGTATGTTGAGAAGGAGTATTAGTAGACCCAGCCAAAGTTGTGGTTATTGTGAATATGCCACCGCCTACGAGTGCTAAGCAGTTGCGCTCCATGTTAGGACACACAAGGTACTATCACAGGTTCATCAAAAGATATGTAAACATTACTGCACCTCTGGAAAATCTACTGAAAAAGGCCAAAACATTCCAATGGACTCTAAAATGTGATAAAGCATTCAAGATCCTAAAGGATAATCTCAGTACAGCATCGATTATGATATTCCCAAACTGGGAAAATGAAATTCACATCCATGTGGATGCTTTAGGAATTGCCTTAGGAGCTATATTAGCGCAACCTGGAGATGAAAACATGGATCATCCTATCTATTTTGTGAGTCAAAAGTTGTCACAAGCAAATCACAACTACACAACGACATAAAGGGAGAGTTTAGCTATGATTTATGCTTTTCAGAAATTTAGACATTATTTGTTAGGCTCTCATTTCAAGTTTTTTACTGACCATTCTACATTAAAATATCTAGTTAACAAACATGTGTTGGAAGGGAGAATTTTTAGATGGTTTCTATTATTTCGGGAATTTTCTTTTGAAGTGATTTTTAAGCATGGAAGATGCAACATAGGACCTGATCACCTGTCTAGATTAGAGTCAAGGGAAAGTGGAGGAGCAGTTGACTATCAGCTCCCAAATGCAGACTTGTTCCTAGTTGAGGCCATACCGGAGTACTTGGAGGACATAGCAGTTTTCTTAAGTACAATGGCTTTCCCAGAAACATATTCCGCAACCCGGAAACGCCATATGGTTTTTAGAGCAGCAAATTACCAATTGATTGCAGGACAATTGTATAAATTTGGACTCAATAGTATCCTCAGAAGATGTGCCCTGGATCATGAAAGACAGGATATACTCTGGGAATGTCACAGTGGAGCTGCGGGAGGTCACGTAGGAGGGAAGGCCACTGCGTAGAAATTTCTACAAGCTGGACTTTGGTGGGAAACGCTCTTCAAGGATGAAAAGGCATATGCTAGATTGTGTGATGTTTGTCAAAGAGTAGGTAAGCCATCATGACGAGATGAATTACCACTTCAACCAGTTCGAGCTCTACAGGAATTTGAGAAGTGGGAAGTTGAATTCATTGCACTGATCAACCCCACAGCCAAGCATTCAAAGGCTAGGTACATCATCACCACAACTAACTACCTTACGCATTAGGTTGAGGCAGTAGTTTTTCAGGACTATTTGACCGATATTGTTGCTGGGTTCATTTTTGAGAATATTATCACTCGATTTGGATGTCCTAGGAGCCTAACTAGTGATCAGGGATCTCATTTCATTAGTAGCACTATAGAAAATCTTACAGCAGAGTTTTTAATCCAACATCACAAAAGCATCCCCAACCACCCGCAGGCCAATGGAACAGTAGAAGCATTCAACAAGATTCTGGAGAGAGGGTTAAAAAAGGTATATTGCGCAAATCGGGAAGAATGGGATGACCGAGTTCTAGCAGTGTTATGGGATTACAGGACAACCATAAATAAGATCCACAGGTACACACCATTCCAGCTAGTTTATGGGAAAGAGGCAGTGGTTCCTGTAGAGTTCATCACTATGAGTTTGTACATCGCACAGATCACACATATGTCAAAAGAAGAATCAGTTGCGTAGATACTTATGGAATTACAATAACTCGAAGAGACCAGGTTTTTAGAAGACTTCCATCAATTGGCTGAGAAAGTAAGGAAAAAATCTTGGCATGACAAGCACATTAAAACCAAATTATATTCCCAGGGAGACAAGGTTCTACTCTATGATAGTCGGTACTAGAAGTATCCTGGCAAGTTGTGCATGCATTGTCTGGGACCATTTATAATTGTGGAGATATGACCCTCGGGAGCAGTCAAACGTGCGCAACTAGATGGTATGATGTGGCTAGGATGGGTGAATGGTGCTCACCTGAAACCCTGTATGTCTCGGAACTGAGCTAAAAGGATTGTTTCTCTAGTCTGAAGGAGCATGTATAATAGTTATATTTGAGTTTTCTGAAATTTTGTAAATTCAATTAATAAAGTCGATGTGTGCAGCGTTGCGTTGCAGCATGTAGTTCATTTTATGTTTAAGTGTTGGTTGATGCAGAACAGTTGACTCAGTAGTGCAGAATCAGAAGTGCAAAGAATCCATTAATGACATTCATTAATATGATAGGGACCCCTTTGTGGTCGGAGGGAGAACGAATTTGAATATGATCTGAGTCCATGTGCCACACAAACCCAGTCTAGTCATAGCCTTTATTTCCATTATGGTACCCCGTATGAATTCAGTTAATCCATAAAGTCATGATACAAAAACATGTCATCGGTATTCACACACGGATTCCCACCCGTCAAATGGAAAGGTCTAAAACCGGCCACATCCCTATCCAAATCACACAAGTAAATGTCAGGATCATCCGATAGGATTTACCCCGTTAACCCTTCCTGTCGGAAAACTCAGATCCAGGTTGCGTCCATATGATCATAATGAACAAAAGTTATTGCTAAACTTACCGCTAAGCCTGAGTATAAGGCTCTGAGAACTCGCCATAGCACCTATCATTTTCAAAAGAACTTATTAATTTCTCAATTTTGAATAGTGAGAAAGCATGTGCAAGTGTGAAACCCATAGTTGTGACCCCTAGCCATTAGCTCACCGCAGAAATTATGATAACTCAGAATCCACAATGTCGAGAGCCACAGGAATTCCAAGCGCCATGTCCAAATACGTAATACCAGACGAGTCCTGCGACCCCCGAGTCAAGGTCATAGGTGATATCAAGGGGAAGGTGGAGCAGGTCAAGCTCCTTGATCTTGACTTAACAGATCCCATCTTGTCCCCCCAAATGAACATAGACGTCTTATGGGATATGGCTCCAGATGAGCTAGGAGGCATGCAGTTTGTGCCAAAACCATAATTTATCAACCTCTTCAACTCGACTATCATGACACTCTTTCCCTTAGTGCTAAGGTTGAGGATTTTGCCATGACCATCAACAGAGGAGGAGGTATATACTCGCTCGAAGCATTCAATGGCCAGTGGACTTCCACTATAGACTAGAGAACCCAGAGACGCAGCCCCTTCATCCACTGACCTAGAACAATGGTCAGTGACATACTTGTTTGGATTGATCCGAGCATCCACTGATCAACTAGAGAAGAGGCTCCATCAAGCTGATAAATCTTCCAAATACGCAAGGTATGAAGCGCTCCTTGCGCAAGCATGCAGGACACAAGAAGCGCATGAAAATATCCAGGTTAAGAACCAACTGGAAAGAGTGCAGGAAAGGCTTTCTCAAGCCTGGTCGGAGATTTGGAAGGTTTCACCCAAATTTCCCGAAGCTAGCGATGCAGGAGAGTCATAGCATCAGATTGAGCTACTCCAAAGAGCATGGACACAACTGGCCACTTGCACTGAGAATATGGAAGTGCATTTGTGACAGACTCAGTAAGAAGCAGAGCAGTAGCCTCAGAATCTATAGGAGAAGATGGAAAAGATAGTACTGGAAGGAAAAAATGCCTGAGTAGCACTACATAAGAACACAGCTAAATGCACAAAGATTTTTAGGGAATTCAACGATTGGATGGGCATAATTGCTAGACACAACCAAGTCTTGGAGGATATGTGCACCAAAATCCAGGTGTTGAATGAAGAAGTTGCAGCCACAATGGATCTGCTGGAGCAACAACAAAAGTTCGACCAGATCCAGCAGGCATACAATGAACTAAATGCCCTCTTTGAGGCACAGTCTGTAGAAAAGAAAGAGTTGTGGGACTTTTGACCTATCATTTAGACAGTTTATATGCAGATGCATCAAGTTGATGCAGCATCAGATTCTAAGTAGAACTCATTGGTCACGTCCAAGACAAAGGGATATAGTACAGAGGCGACCCAACAATTCATGGCAGAGGCATCACTCCTTGCCAAGAAGTGGTAGGATAAAGTTGGAAACTTTCAAGGAGTGAGGGAGAGGGCCTTGGATTTGGTCCCAGAGTTGGGCCCTTCATTTGAAGAGGAAAAATAAGAGAAAGAAAAAATAGAAGAGAAGAAGAAAGAAGAAAATGAGGACAAGGGAAAATAACAGTTTCTCCTGGAAGCTGTGAAAGAACCGAGCACTTGACTCAAGGGCGAGTCAAGGTTTGTGGTTGAAGCCTGTTGGGCCCTTCATTTTTGGGATAAGGAATTGTGCAAGTTTTTTGCTAGTACCAGTTGTTCAAGATTCAGAAGAAGCTGGACATCAGAGCAAGGAAGAACAACATAAATCAATTGCGAAAAGGAAAGCGCAACGCCAGCTAAGAAAAAATGGTTGCAACAGAACAAGAAAGCGTGCAAGTCGAGACAGAAGACACAACCTAGCTTATATATATAGATGAACATGATTGTAAAAGGGTTCATTGTTGAGTCGTCCAGTTGTTTTTATTTTTCGATTGAATTGTGATTATGTTCAGTCCGATATTCCCCTCTCTATTGGGTTGTTGTCAGTTGAGTCAAGTAAGGTTTTGAGTTTGTAATGTAATCTATACCCCCTTTTGAGAGTAGAGATTTGTGACATGAGTCCAGGGCCAAGAGTCTGTAATAGAACACTATTGTATGTTTCTGAGCTTTTAAATGAAGGAAGATTCTAAATATAGTATAAAGAAGGATCTAAATTTTCAAAATGTGTTGTGTCTTCTTGTGTTTTACTCATGCATTACAGTACTTCTTTATGGTTTATAAGTTCCTCATGATGGTTCCATGTTTAAATTATTTTCTGCAACATACGTAGGTTCGGTTCTTGCACACATAAGGTTCATATATGTTTGATAGTTATATGCCTTGCGCAAGATCAGGATGAATCCTGTAGGTTCTGTGAATCCTCCTAATTCTTTTTCTTACCCTTCCCTATCTATTTGTCTCAGCAACGCTTCGGGTGAGACTTCTTCTCTTTGGAGGAGATGAAAATTCCAACACTCTAGACTACTCTGTACCTTTTGTTGGTAACCTGAGAAAGACCTTGGTCTGATCAAACTTGCGCCAACACTGCGTATGCACGCAGGCTGGCAATGTATTAGGGTGTGTACATGTTGGTAAATCCATGGAAACTTGAGAAGATGAAGATGGAGAGGTTCTAGATTCTGATATCAAGCTCCTATGAAGGTCGTCAATGCTCAGATACATCATATCTATCCATTGGTTCAAAAGTTATGTCTTATTTCTATGAATAGTTGGATTTTGATGTATGCATGAGAAATGGTTATAGAGATTTGAGGATTCTCCCTAGAGAGACTAGTGGTTGCATGGGATCTTCTGTATAATTCATATCTACAGAAATACAGTGCTGGTATATTTATCATTGATACTTCTTGTTAGAATTGAGGCACATCTTGTATTTCTTGTAATATGGCTAAGGGTTTGTGGTACATGGTTGAGAGATTGTATTTGTGAAGTGGTTGATGTTTTGAGAGGTTGAAAATCATAAAGGTTTTGATGACTAGATCGTGTGAGGGTTATTATACTTGTTCATGATTACACACACCTATATGGAACATGACTAGAGAGAGACATATATGCTTTGGCTAAAGGTTATGTATGAGGATGCATGCCCAGGGTACAATTACAGTCTGGATACAGTGACAAGTTGCATATCTATGTGAAAGAAGTTGCAGAGGGTCAGAAGTTTTTAGAAGAAAGAAAAACCTAGTTTTTAGAAGGCATACGCAGGCTACATAATAGTTTGGTCACGTACATACGCAGGTTGCATAAAATATATGGAGCATACATAAGCATGATGCAGAACTACAGGTCGCATATCTGTTATATTTTGTTGATACATGTTCAGTTCAGGTACAGATTGATTACAACGCAGTTGTACAAGTTGGCTATAGGTCAGTGGTACAGGTTGATATAGTTGTATAGTGGTATATCTCATAGTGATAGTGTGGCAGTGGTTCCATCATTCTACTTATACGTCAGGGTGGTTGGACGTGGAAAGGACAGGTGGTTGTAACCACCTTCTGGTTGTAGCCGGAGAACATAGAGGGTTGTATCCTCCTTCTGGTTGTAGCCAGGGAATTGGGGAGTTGGAGATTCCTTCAGGTTGTAGCCTGAGAAACTAGGGGGTTGGAGCCTCCTTCCAGTTGCAGCTGGAAAAAAAAGGAATTTGGTGCTTCCAATTAATGTAATTCTTCAAGACATATAGGAAAAATCATTATGTGGTTTTCTCCCGCTTTGGGTTTCCACGTAAAACACGGGTGTACAGTGTATGTGTATGATTTTTCATTTGTTCATTGTTTATTTACTCCAAAAATATTGGATGATAATGCTACATTGATATAACACTTGCATTATATGATTAAAAATGATTAAATTTCTATATTAATGATTCACTTGCATTATATGATTAAAAATGATTAAATTTCTATATTACTGATTCACACCTCACTTCAATAATCCAACAATTGAATCGAAAGGGTGAGCAGGTTCCTTCAGAAATTAGTTTAACCACTGAAAGGTAGATCATGGAGAGAAACAAAATGTATAAAAATGGAATACCACAATTTGATGGACAGAAGTATGAATTTTGGAGCATAAGAATGAAGACATATATACAGGCACAGGGATTTGAAATTTGGCAATCAATTGTAGATGGATACATAGCACTAGCAGTTCCACCAACAAATGACAAAGCAATGAAACTCAGTCAAAATAATTCCAAAGCAACAAATGCACTTATGAATGGTCTTGGAGAATTGATAATCACCAAAGTTTCACATTATAAATCCGCTAAAGCGATTTGAGACAAACTTCGAAATATTTATGAAGGATATTCAAAAGTCAAAGAAGTAAAGCTTCAAACTTACAGAGGTCAGTTCGAACAACTAAAGATGAAGGAAGATGATAATATTGCAGCTTACTTTTTACAAGTCAATGAAACAATATATGAAATCATGGGATTGGGAGAAGAAATAAAAGAATTTTTAATTGTTCAAAAGGTACTAAGATCTCTTCCTATGAGATTTGACCCTAAGATATCAGCACTAGAAGAAAGAGAAGATCTAAAATCGATAAGCATGGATGAACTACATGGAATATTCACAGCATATGAAATGATAACTGAACAGGAATATCCAGATATAAAAGAAGCAGCCTTCAAATCATCCAAAAGGTCAAAGAAAAAGGGAAAGAAAAAAGAAAAAGAACATAGCAGCAGCAGTGACGTCTTGAAAGATGATGAAGAAGTGGCCAACTTTGTCAGAAGATTGAACAAGGGAACCAATGGTAGGTATAGAGGTAATATTCCTTTGATTTGTTTTAATTGTGATGGTATTGGTCATTTTGATAACAAATGTCCTCATAAGAAAAAGAGAAATGATGAAGGTTACTCAAATAACAAACAAACATGTAAGGGAAAAAGAACCACAAAGAAAGTTTTCAAGAAAAGTTTATGCCCCAAAGAAGACATATCATCATCAGATGAATATGAAGTCAGTGACAGTGAGACAGAAAGAGTTCTATTCATGGCAGTAGAAGACTATGATAAAGAAGACTCCGAAGAAGAATATGAAGAGGCAGAAGTTGACTACCGAGAAGAATTTTTGTGTGCCATAAAATTTATCAAAAGAGAAAAGAAAAAAAACAAGAAACTACAAGCGGAACTAGATAAGAAAGAAGACACTCAAGAACTAGAACAAATGATCACAAATTTGAAGGTTCAAATTGAAGAAGATAAAAGAATTGAAGAATCACTCAAATAACAGCTAGAAGTAAGAGACAGTATCATTGGAAATTTGGAAGCAGAGATTGTCACATTAAGAAAGGATCTTCAAAAGAAAAATATGCAGAACAACTCAAAAGTTTTGAATGATATTATCAGCAATCAAAAACCTCATCATGACAAATCTGTACTTGGATACAATCAGAAAGAAAAGGGATCAATCTCCAAAACAACAGAACAAGAAACATATCCAAAAAGCTATGCAGAAACAATCAAAGGGGATAGGAAGGTCTATAAAGAAAATTACAGGGACACTCCTCCACCGAGAATATTCAGATTTCAGAATCAACGATCGACAGAAACAGATAAGCCTCAAGAAGAAGAAGGATTCATAAGAGTACCTCCTTTCATAATATCTTCAACTCCTAGGTATCAAACTATCTTTTTTTTGTTTATGTTATGCATGTAATAATTTTGGACATAAAGATGTGAATTGCAAAGCTAACAATAGGAACATAAACAACTTTGAAAGTCATACACAAAAGGGTTATCCAAGAAATCCTATTGAAACACAGAGAAGAAGTTACAACAAGTTTGAATATTTGAGCACTAAAGTGGAATGCTACAAATGTAACAACTTTGGACACATGGCCAAAAATTTCAGAATGGATTGCCCTCCTAGAGAACCACAACAAAACAACAACAGTCACAGACAGGAACCTCAGAAAAGGACATGGATAAGAAAGCATAATCAGTATAGCAATGAAGAATGCACACTCACTCTACAAGCTAAGAAGAAGAAACGTGGTTGGTATGTTGAGAGTGGTTGTTCAAAACACATGACAGGTGATAGAGACAGGTTTCTTACATTAAGAAAGGAAAGAGATGGATCAGTCTCCTTCGGAAATGATGATTCATCTAAAATCATTGGAAAGGGCACAGTCAAAATTGGGAACAATAATACCAAGGCAGAAAATGTTCTACTAGTAAAATATATGAAACATAATCTTCTAAGTGTGAGTCAAATGTGTGACCAAGGTCATAAATTTACTTTCGATTCACAAAAGTGTGAGATAAGAAAAGAAGGTTCAGGAAAATTGATTGCAACAGATGCGAGAACTTCAAGCAACATATATGTATTAAGTGAAATTGGAAATGAAAAGTGTTTCCTAGGAAAGGAAGATGAAAGTTGGCTATGGCACATAATAATGGGTCACATACATTTTGATAACCTTGTCAAATTAAGAAAAAGGGAAGAAGTTAGAGAAATTCCCCAGATCACGAAACCATCCAACACTTAATGCAAGCATTGTCAACAAGGAAAAAAAACAAAGAACAGGTTCAAATCAAAGGAATATTCAACAACAAGACCACTAGAAATTGTGCATACTAATCTAGTTGGACCAACTACAACAAAGGGTTTAAAAGGAATAAGTCAGAAGCTTTTGAAAAATTCAAGGTCTACAAGGAAATGGTTGAAAATGAAATGGATTCAAAAATCAAATGCTTGAGATCTGATAATGGAGGAAAGTTCACTTCAAAGGAATTTATGGTCTACTGCAGCAGGCATGGAATAAAAAGGAAATTCTTCGTTGCTAGGACACCTCAACAGAATGGAGTTGTTGAAATAAAGAATAGGACAGTACAGGAAATGACTCGAACAATGCTAATGGATTCCAAATTAACATATATCTTTTGGACACATGGAATGCATACAACAGTTCACATTCAATACAGAGTAATGCTCAGAAACAACATTGACAAAAATCCCTACGAGCTATGGAAAGGAAGACCAACAAATGTAAAGCACTTTAGAGTTTTTGGAAGAAAATGCTACATCAAAAGAGAAGATGGTAGAATGGGAAAGTTTGAATCTCGTGTGGACAAAAGAGTACTTGTTGGTTACTCAAGTACAAGGAAAGCATACAAGTGTTACACCCTGATATTGAACAAAGTTGTGGAAAGTATCAACATAAAAATTGATGAAACAAGTAGACAAGAATTAAAGGAAGAAGAAAATGAATCAATGGAATAGCTTTACAAATTGCGAGGAAGAAGAAGAAGAAGATGAAGAAGAAGTAGAAGGGGAATATGAAGAGGATCAGACAAACGTAGAAGAGAAAGTTCAGCGAATGCCTCCAAAGACACCTGGAAAATGAGTACTATTGGCCCATGGTTATGGAAGGAAGCGGAGAACAAGGAAGAAAAGGTGAAAAGCGAACTTCGCGGGAGACACAGTAACTGTCACTGGGTCGAAGTAAGAAAAAAAGAAGAAAATATGGAGTGAAGTAATAAAATGCAAGTCGTTGGACATGAGAATCAAGAATGACAGATCGGAAAGGAAGAAGGATCGTGGACAACTCAGCAAGTAGAAAAATCCACCGTTGGATGCTTTGGAGCACCATGTGAGAAGGAAGGAAAGACAGGCTGGAGAAGCCTAGAAAAAGCCGATCAAGTTGACCTAGGGTCTTAGACACCTAGGGTTTTGATCTTTTAGGGTTTTGGAACCTAGGTTTTGACCTAAGGCTATCAGTGAGGGACTATATTGTACAAATAGAGGTCGAGAGGACCTGGGTCGAGTCGGTACTGTTGTTGAGCATTTTTATTGATTGTTGTTCATTGAGAGAATATTGTATTGTGAGCGAAAGAAGGGTTGAGAGTAAGAGCCTTATGGCATTGTAAGATCTTCAGCTGGGTGCACAAGAGGGGGAGAGGAAGAGAGAATAAGACAAGGATCTGCTAGCAGAGAGCGCAGACAAGAACTGTAAGCTTTACCTTAATATATCATAAGCACAGTTATGTGGGCATAGCCCTAGAGAGAGGATGAACCACGTATACCTGGTGTTATGTGTGTATGATTGATGCTTTATATTTGTCCTTGATATACTATTATTGCATTACTGTATTAGATCATATCTATAGAATGTGGAGTAGATTTTAGTGATAAGTGAGCTAGGTATACTGCATTGTATTGCGTCAAGATCCACTTGATATTCCCCTGGTTGTAGACATCTTTGTCCTGCAACCCCCCCATAGCTACTTCGGGTGAGACTGCATCTTCTTTGCAGGTGTTTCCTAAAGGGCCAGTAGTTCGGGCTTGTTGGTGTGCTCTTGGAGTGAACCTTGGGTTTGTCCCTGTGCCAACAAATGGTTCTGTTGCCGAGACTGGAATCTTTATGAGGGAATGTCAAGGTGATTCCCATCGAAGACAGAGATTCAAAAGTGGATAGAAGATCAAGAAAGGGACTTCGTTGAAGCCCAAAACAAGAACCCTAAGCTGAGTACTGAATATTGGTTACAAAGATACATTTTCACCGACATTCACGAGATCTTTCTTGGAGGGATCCATCAGGAGTTGTTTGAGTGGTTTTCTAGGTTAGCTGATACCCAGTTTGAGACCAGATCTAGACCTCCTGTGGTTTGGACGTCTATGTTAATCCATAAGGTTAAAAGAGTCAACAACGTTGTATCCAGAGCAGTAGATCATTGGTTTGATAGTACCATTGGAGGGTATATCACTGAATTTGTTGTTGACAGAGTAGAATCATATAGCCAAGCCGAGAGATACTTTTTCAAAGCACCCAGAGGGAAATTTTTTCATTTTCTGAAGTTAAGAGTCAAGATGCTCTTGCATGAGAAGAACATTCTAAAGATACAATAGATTGGTTGAAGCTAGAAAAGATAATGTTCAAAAATTTGGACAGCGACAGCGACATAAAAGATGGACATACACGCAATGGGAGAGTGTTTAGAGGGGTTCACCTTGAGAACCTGTTCAAGAAAAACTATAGAGAAGAAGGTTTATACAGTGGAGAAGAGGCAGATATAACAGATGAAGAACGTCCAAAACCCGCTAGGCCATAGGAAGGAGCAACTGAAGAACTTCGCCAGGACGAGCCAGAAAACTTAGGAACTGCGCAAACTGCTGAAGTAAGTATCATTAACCCACCTGTTGTTTCAAAAAAACTAGGTAATCAGAGTCACCAAAGTCCTCAGAGTGTTACTATTACCAGTTCAACATCTACTCATACTGGAAACCCAGGTAGCTCTATGGAAAATGAGATGAGGTTCCCTATCTTTAGAGAGGATGGATCTGAAGACCCGGATCAACATTGGTTCCTGTGTGAAGTTGTGTGGAATATTAAGAATGTCACAGATGAGGCCATCAAAAGAACCCAGTTCAGCACCACTCTTAGAGATCGTGCACTGAGATGGTACATGAAGCTTTTCCAAGGACTTGCACAGCCCCAACCATTGAATGAGATAAAGAACGTGCTAATTGTAGAATTCAAGAAACCCAAATCAGAGTCACAATGTATTATAGAGTTGAAGGAGATCAAACAGAAGGTTGTCGAACCTGTCTAGGAATTCGATCAGAGATTCAAGACCTTAACATGCCGATTAAATTTTAAGATCTCAGATGAACAGAACAAAGAATGGTTCATCACTGTGTTGTTACCACACATCAGGGTTCCTCTGATGCAACATAAAATTGCTTCGCAGTCTGAGGCACTAGAGATCGCCATGAAGCTTGAATCAACCCCTATGGGAGAATCCATCTCGGGTATGAGCCAGATCTTGAGCCAGCTGACCAGTTTGTCTTTACAGGTCGAAGACAAAAAAAAGGATAAGGGAAAGGACAAAACAAAAGACATCTGGTGTGTCATATGCAGATCATAGGGCCATGATAAGGAACACAGCCCTGCATTTCATGAATATCTGGCCTCAGGAGCTCTGAGTCCCTTGAAGCAAGTCACATTTCCCAAGTGCGAAGTCTGAAGAAACCGACATTGCCCTGGTGAGTGATATTACATGCAAAAGTATGTTCAGACACCTGGAAACCTATATTGCACCTTTTGTAAGTCAATAGGGCATGATGATAGATATTGTAGGGCTTACGACCTCATGCATGAAAGGTCAAGAGATGTATACAAGATCCAAGGCGAAGTACAACAAGAAGGAAACACTATGCAGTACAACTCCCCGGGAAGAGGAAAATTCAATCCTCACAGTGGATACAGAGGATGAGGACGAGGAGGAGGAATGGGTCGAGGCCGAGGACAAATAATTTGTTATAACTACGTGCAGCCAGGACATCTAGCAAGGGATTGTCAGAACCCTTGTACTACTTGCAGTTATTGCAATTATTTTTAGCATGTTATAGAAGATTGCCCCATACTACTGGCTAAGCTTCAAGAAAGATGAGAACCTCAGCAGAACCCACAAGTATAGTTGATATATGTTGAACCTCACGGAGAAGACCTGAGAGTCATTGTTATTACTCAAGGAGGCGCTGCTATGGGAGAATATAGAATGATTCAAGGAAAGATCGCAGAATATTCAGGTATGAGGAAAGATGCAGAGAAGACTCATGCTCTTGATGCAAAGAAATAAAGACAAATCTTTGAGGAAGCAAGATAGGATTTCAAGAAGGACCAAGGGTCCTCATCAAAAACACAACCAGATATAAGAGAATATGGAATGCCTCAGGCATTTGATCAGTGCGCTTTGCCGAAGCAAGGAAACGAAGTAAGCAAGCTCATGGAATTTCTATATACTTGTATTAAGCTAATCCAGGATGAAAACGTTGTAAGGGAACTTCAGAATTTAATCAAGCAATATGAGCTAGGAAAGATAGACCCCTTGTTGAATAGGGAAGTACACCAAATTGGTAAAAGGATAAGGACAAACAAATAATTACACTTGAATTCTCAAATAGGAGTGTATGATATAGACTATGTGGTCCTCAACTTAGGGTCGGAGGTCAATGTCATGACAAAGCAAACTTGGGCACTAATGGGAAAACCAAGGCTAGTCTATTCCCCTATAAGGCTTAGAATGGCTAATCAGCAAGTTGTCAGCCCATTTGGACGACTGGAGCATGTCCCTGTGGACATTGACAGAGTGAGGACCTTTGCAGATTTTGAGGTCATTGAAATTGTTGATGACAACTGCCCTTACCCGATGTTGTTAGGAATTGATTGGGCATTCAACAACTCTATTGTTGTTGATTTGAAGAAGAGACGTATGAAATTTGAAAGAGATGGCCTAAGGGTCATTGCACCTTTAGATCCAGATGAATGTTATAGATACACAGAACCCGTCAGAGAAGAAGACCACGCATATGAAGTAGAGAATATCTACAAACTAACTGCCAGACAACAAGATTACATCAACACTAGAGTTGATGGGAATCTGAGTTGGTGAGGTGACAACGCATGCTCATTAGATTTAGAAGAAGCACTGGAGAACTAACATAACCATATGTATGAGGTATCTACCAGAAGATGTGCTAGATTAACCAGAGAAGTTCGTTGGATTGGCACAACAGTAAGTAGCTTACTCACATTTGATGGGTTGAACCCCTTAGAATCCTTCCTATCATATTTGAAACAAGTGTACCAATAAAACAGAGATTGTTAGCAATGGATGAGGCCCTGAAAGCCACACCAGCAAGATGGTGGGGGACACATAAAAGAAACATCACAGACTGGACACAATGTCAAACCTTGATGATAGAACGGTTCTCAACACAAGCAGTAAGTTGTGAAGTAATATAGATCGGTCGAAGTTGCCCAAAGGACCATGCGTGAAGATGCGAACAGGCTTGGAATGACATTCCTCAAGAAAAATGGTTGCAAAGTTTCATTAACACACTGGACACGACCCTTATCAACTGGTACCTTCAAGCGGAGCTGTGCCTCGTCACTACATTTTGGGAAGGTATTATTCAGAACTTTACAACCACCTTTTTATTTGAAAGTGAATATCCTTCATTAGACCAAGCATTGCAGATTGTGAGACATAAGGTATTCGAGGTGGCATCCAACCTCCCTATGGAACAAGAAGAGGACGAATGGACTGCGCCTCTCCAGAAATTGCAGAGTTGCTACAACATCAATACCGATGACGATGATGATCCCAGAAAGGTAAACATTATTGAAACAGAAGGCCAAAGAAATGTAGAAGGTCCAGGAGCTGAGCTACCATTTACTGGTCAGCCAATAAAGATTAAAAAAGTCAATATTGGAACAAAGGAGACATCGAAGCTTGCCAATATCGGAGATTATTGGGACGTTGCTACCATTGACAAGATTACAGAGTTATTGCAAGAATATCAGGACTTGTTTCCAACCAAGTTCATTGATATGAAGAGAATCAAAGGACCTATGGGAGAGATGAGAATACCTTTGAAACCAGATGTGAAGCCAGTCAAACAAAGACCCTATAGATTAAACCCGAAATACAACGAAAAAGTGAAGATTGAACTCGAAAGAATGTTGGAAGCAAGGATTATTGAACCTGTTGAAGAATCAGAGTGGATCAGCCCTATGGTCGTACAAGACAAGAAGACAAGAAAAATCAGGATATGTGTGGAGCTCATAAAGTTGAACAATGTCTGTTTGCATGACCCTTTCCCTACACCATTCACTGATGAAGTATTAGACAATGTGGGAAGCCATGAGGTATATTCTTTCACAGATGGATTTTCAGGATACCATCAGATCCAGATTTCCAAGGAGGACCACCACAAGACCTCGTTTTCCATGGAATGGGGATCCTACCAATACACAGTGATGCCATTAGGACTGAAGAATTCCCCAGCCATCTTTTCCAGGGTGGTGGTCGAAGTGTTGAAAGAATTTTTGCATAAATTTTTAGAAGCTTATTTTGATGACTGGACTGTGTTTAGTTTGTTGAAAAAACATATTGAATGTCTAAGGCTAATGTTGTATAAATGCAGGCAGTGTCAAATTTCTTTGAATCTGAAGAAGTGCATCTTCTTCTCACCATTTGGAGTGTTATTAGGCCATATTGTATGCAAGCAAGGATTGTTAGTTGATCCATCTAAAATTGCAATTATATTTGATTTTCCACCTCCGACTTCAGTCAAACAACTGCGCACTGCACTAGGACATATTGGCTATTATAGGAAATTCATTAAAGGTTATGCCCAAATTACAGTACCGATGGAGAAGTTGTTGAACAAGGACTACCAGTTTGGTTGGACAGATGAATTCTAGCAGAGCTTCGACACACTGAAACAGAAGATGGTCACTGCACCCGTTCTGTTCTTTCCAGATTGGAGAAAATAATTTCATGTGCATGTCGATGCATTGTCCATTGCATTGGGAACTGTGTTAGCATAGCCGGGAACAGGAGACATCGATCACTCGTTATCCTTTTCTAGCAGGAAACTATCTACAGTAGAAATTAACTATACCACTATAGAAAGAGAAGGATTAGCCATGGTGTACGCGCTGCAAAAATTCAGACACTACTTGTTGGGAGGACACTATAAAATGTTCATAGATCACTCTGTGTTGAAGTACCTAGTCAACAAGCCAGTGTTGGGGGGGCAGATATGCAGATGGCTTCTACTGTTTCAATAATATGATTTTGAAATCATAGTTAAGCCAGGAAGAATGAACAAGGGTCCTGACCACTTGTCGAGGTTGGAACATGGAGAAGAACCCACCAGTTTGGAGGATACATTGTCGGATGCATAGCTAATAATCATTAGTAAGATTGATGACCACTTCATAGACATAGTCCAGTTCCTATCAACAGGAATGGAACCTAGTGAGTATGCAATTCCCCAGAAGAAACAACTAGTAGTGTGTGCTACAGACTTTTCACTGATAGCGAGACATCAATACAATATGGGACATGGAGAGATACTAAGAAGATGTGTTATGGAGGCAGAACACCCACTGATCCTTGTAGAATCTCATGAAGGCATCGTAGGAGGACATTATGCAAGGAAAGAAATTGTGCAGAAGGTTCTGCGAGCTGGCCTTTGGTGGCCTACCTTACACAGAGATGCTAAGGATTATGCTATAGCCTGTGATGTGTGCCAGAGATTTGGGAGACCATCCAAAAGAGATGAAATGTCATTAGCACCGCAGATGACCCTACAAGCATTTGAAAAATGGACCATTGACTTCGTGGGACCTATCAACCCACCAGGGAAGCACACAGGATCAAGGTATATCATTACTGCAACAAAATACTTAACCAGATGGGCTGAAGCCAGAGCAGTTAAAGACTGTAGTGCAACTACAGCTACATGTTTTATATTTGATGACATAATAACCAGGTTTGGATGCCCCAAAATCCTTATGAGTGATAAAGGTACACATTTCATCAATAACACAGTTGAAGCCCTCACTGAAGAATTTGCAGTCCACCATCATAAGAGCACACCTTACCATCCACAAGCAAATGGAACATTTGAAGCATTCAATAAGATCTTGGAGATAGCATTAATGAATATTTGCATTGTGAATAGGGATGACTGGGACTTAAGAGTACCTACAGTACTATGGGCCTATCGAACCACTTGCAAGAAATTAACAATGCAGACTCCTTTCAAGTTAGTTTACGGTCTCGAATTTTTTGTCCTGATGGAATACTTGGTACCAAGCTTAAGAATTGTTGCTTTTACAGGTATGGATGACACTGGTACTGTTCAGGAAAGGCTCGCACAGTTGGTTGAACTGGAAGAAGACAGATTCATTGCAGGATTCCACCAGCAGGTCCAGAAGGAACGAGAGAAGGCATATCATGACAAGCACATCAAGAAGAAGACACTCAAGCAAGGTGATTTAGTATTGGTGTACAAAATTAAGTTTATAAGACACCCAGAGAAGTTCAAAATGCATTGGCTAGGACCATATGAGATTACCTATGTTACAGAAGTAGGAGTTGCGCAACTAAAAACATTGAAGGGAGAATGGAAGGAAGGATTGGTGAATGGGAGTCGGCCGAAGTTGTACTATGACAACCAGCTGCCTCGCAGCTCTCAGTAAAAACAAGAGGAAAAGGGTCTAGGTACCAGGTGCAATTGAAACTGGGTACTAGACATGGAAAAGATAGTCTGCACAAGGAGGGAGAGGAGGCATAAAGCAGAAGCCAAGGTTGTCCTTAGCAGTCCAAAGTCGAAGCAAAACAAAAGGATTAGATTAAAAGTGACTCAGGATGAGTCACATGTGAGTGTTGGGGGCCTTTTGGCCCTTGGTTATGGAAGGAAGCAGAGAACAAGAAAGAAAAGGTGAAAAGTGAACTTCGTGGGAGACACAGTAACTGTCACTAGGTTGAAGTAAGCAAAAGAGCAGAAAAGATGGAGTGAAGTAAGAAAATGCAAGTTGTTGGACGAGAGGATCAAGAATGACAGATCAACAAGGAAGAAGGATCATGGACAACTCAACAAGCGAAAAAGGCCATCGTTGGATGATTTGGAACACTGAGTGAGAAGGAAGGAAAGATAGTCTGGCGAAGCCCAGAAAAAGCGGATCAAGTTGACCTAGGGTTTTAGACACCTAGGGTTTTGATCTTTTAGGGTTTTGGCACCTAGGTTTCGACCTAAGGTTGTCGGTGAGGGACTATATTGTATAAATAGAGGTCAAGAGGACCTGGGTCGGGTCGGTACTGTTGTTGAGCATTGCTATTGATTGTTGTTCATTGAGAGAATATTGTATTGTGATCGAAAGAAGGGCTGAGAGTAAGAACCTTCTGGCATTGTAAGATCTTCAGTTGGGTGTGAAGATCAAGTCCTACAGTTGGGTGTGCGGGAGGG
The DNA here is from genome assembly GCA_010110895.2 of Picea sitchensis. Lineage (NCBI taxonomy): Eukaryota > Viridiplantae > Streptophyta > Pinopsida > Pinales > Pinaceae > Picea > Picea sitchensis. The sequence goes on from SNQJ01S0033802.1 coordinate 113,208, forward strand.
GGAGAGGAAGAGAGAAGAAGATGAGGATCTACTAGCAGAGAGCACAGACAAGAACTATAAGCTTTACCTTAATATATCATAAGCACAGTTATGTGGACATAGCCCTAGAGAGAGGGTGAACCACGTATACCTGGTGTTATGTGTGTATGATTGATGCTTTATCTTTGTCCTTGATATATTGTTATTTCATTATTGTATTAGATCAAATCTATAGAATGTGGAGTAGATTTTAGTGATAAGTGAGCTAGGTATACTGTGTTGTATTGCATCAAGATCCACTTGATATTCCCCTGGTTGTAGACATCTTTGTCCTACAATCCCCCCATAGCTACTTCGGGTGAGACTGCATCTACTTCGCAGGTGTTGTCGAAAGGGCTAGTAGTTCGGGCTTGTTGGTACCCTCTTGGAGTGAACCTTGGTTCTGCCCCTGTGCCAACAAGTACAGAAGAATCATCCTTCAGATCAGATTATCGGAAACAAAGATATAGGAGTTGAGACTAGAAGAAGAATTTGTTCACCAAAACAAATGCACCTAGCACTCTCATATACAATTGAACCAAACAATTTTGAAGACTCTAGAAAGAATGAATTTTGGAAAAGGCCATGGATGAATAATTGGATCAAATAGAGAAGAATGACACTTGGGAATTATTTCCAAGACCAAATAATAAGAATGTGATTGGCACAAAGTGGGTATTCATAAATAAATTGAATGAAGATGGATAGGTTACAAGGAACAAAGCTAGATTGGTATGTAAAGGATATGCACAGGTTGAAGGAATCGACTTTGAAGAGACATTTTCCCCATTTGCCAAAATGGAAGCAATCTTATTGCTCCTAGCTTATGCATGCTCCAAGAATATTTAAGTGTATCAGATGGACGTGAAATCATCTTTTCTGAATGGGGAACTTGAAGAAGAAATATACATTGAACAGCCAGAAGGATTTCAATTGTCAGAGAACATAGATTATGTGTGTAAATTGAAGAAGGCCGTGTATGGTCTAAAACAGGCTCCTAGAGCATGGTACTCTATACTAGATAAACATTTACAGTAGGCAGTGTTCAAAAAAGGAAGTGAAAACAACAACCTCTACATCAAGGTAACTCAAGATAATATTTTATCAATTGAATTTTATGTTCATGATATTATTTTTTGAAGTATCAATGACAGGTTTAGCCATAAATTTGCAAAGGATATGCAGAATGAATTTGAAATGTCATTACTTGGAGAACTATCCTTCTTTTTGGGTCTTCAGATACATCAAAGCAACAAAGGAATTTTTATTTCTCAAACTAAGTATATCAGAGAAATGCTAAAGAGTTTTGGAATGGAAGATTGCAAACCAATTACCACTCCTATGCAAACCAGTTGCAAGTTGAGCAAAGATGATGATTCAAATTCTACAGACCAGAGGCAATACAGGTCAATGATTGGTAGCTTACTATATGTGACAGCATCTAGACCATATGTAATGGATGCAGTTGGAAAGGTGGCATGATTTCAAGCGGCACCAAAGGAATCACTTGTATTAGCAGTGAAGAGGATTTTCAGATATCTCAAAGGAATAGAAGAGTTTGGATTATGGTATCCAAAAGGAAAAGATCTATCAATTATTTTGTTAGGGTCCTAACCCGCACATAGGTAGATTAATATATTTGGATGTAATAAAGGTCAATATTAATAAGGCCTTTCAATAAAATAGAATAAGGCGGATGTAAGAAGACCTAATAGAAGCTTCTGCTTCTAGAAGGATATTCCTCTATATGCTTCTCTTGAAAGACATATTTAGTATAAATAAGGGTCAAGGGTATGAAAACCCTAGCTTGGAGATTATTGTAATATAGCGTTGCTCGATTGGAGGTTGCCCCCTCAAAGAGGCATGTGAACATTGCTTTCTGAATCAAAGTGTTATTTATGTTGTTGTTCTTATATCATTTATGTGTTATTGTGGAGATTATGTTGGATATATTACTGTTATTCTGCCATTTCTAGCATTTTATTTATGTTCTACATATTTATTATATCTGGTATCTTGCAAGTGGTATCAGAGCACTTTCCTTGGCAGAAATTCTGGGAATTGTTTTTCAAGGTAGAGACGTATTCCGACGTCTTTAAACCACAGAGATCTGTTGTTACGCGCATAAACCCACGGTTGATGGATTCATACACGTAGGAAATACAAGTGGTTCTTAAGCGCACATATGTTGGCCACCCTTGTAACCCATGTTGGTACCCCTTCGAGTGGTAGCGCATCAGACAACACCTATGTATGGATCGGCCTAGATTTTTTGAAGCCCTCTTTAGATAAACCTATCGCCCCCCGGACTACTATAGTGTCACCGAGAACAACACTCGGGAAGATACTCTCTAGTACCTGGGTAGTCGGGTAGTACAGCTAAGGGTACGGTCTATCCTCCTTAGTTAGTGCCCTAAGATATTGGGCCAAGTACTACTGTTGGACCCCGCACATATATCAGAGATCTATAGCACAGGGAAAACCCTTGTCTGTAGAACCCTTGAATACCTAACCCTTGGGGGACAAAAACATAAGCAAATTAAAAACAGACCAGATCTATTGCCGCACAACTGTGTTTGGGTTGCCAAGTAAATACACATATCTTTATGGTTAAGCCTTTGGGGACTTCATCACTGCAGTATTCTTTAGACCGGAGTATAACTCCGCAGGTGTAAAAAAAAAAAAAAATCTGGAAACTTTTTACCCATTATTTGAGACCTATTCCATTGGATTCATCTCCCCGCCCTTATCACATTCATCCATACCATTTTTCGACAAAATTTTTTACCTCGCCCTACCCTTTTTCAGTTCACCCATTCTCATGGCCCATACCCATAGCCAAGACCTGGAAGCTCGCTTCAACACCATGCAATCTAGTTTCCTAGAAACTCAAAAAGAAGTGAAATAAATCAGTGCTACTGTTTCCTCCATCGATTCGTCCATCAATGCTACCATAAATACAACCATGCAGTCCTCAATGGAGGAATTCAAACAAGAACTGACCACCCATATTGAATCTGTCTTTGCATCACTCTGCACCAAACTGAAGATCCCTACAGATGACCATTTATCTGACGCACCTCCAAAGCATGAAGGCAAAACTTCCTCCCATTCCCATACCTTTCAATCCCATCACTTTCAACGTGACATATGCCTTCCGCGGGTGGACATGACCAAATTTGATGGCTCGGACCCCACTGGTTGGGTAACCCAAATGGAACACTATTTCTCTTTATATGGAATTACAGATGACTTGGCCAAACTCCGGTATGGTGTTCTCCATCTAGATCAAGAACGTTGGCAATGGTGGCAATGGAGAAAAACTTCCCATCAAGGGTATATTGCTTGGACCCAATTTGTGACTGAGCTTTATGAACACTTTGACAAGGACACCAACCATTTGGGTCATTTGACAAAGTTGAAACAATCTAGAATAGTAGAAGACTTCATAGTTTCCTTTGAACGCCTGGCTTTTCGAACAGAGGGCATGACTGATGCTTTCTTTCGAGAGTGTTTTATTAGTGGCCTCAAGGAGGAGATCCGGGCCCATGTCCTCATGGATCGACCCTCGACTTGGGTGGAGGTTACTAAACAAGCTAAAGAATCACAATAGGTTGTATCATCTCAAAACCAAAAACCCTCCTTTATCCCATTCCCTAAACCCGTCACTCCCACTACTCCCTCCACCCCATTAAAAATCCAAAAATTGACCAGGGATGAAATGGATGAATTCCAACTCAAAGGCCTTTGTTATAATTGTGATGAAAAATATTTCCCGGGCCACAAGTGTAAGGAACAAAATCTTTTTATGGCCATCTCTGAGGACATTTCAAAAGAGGATGTTGAAACTCCCATTGTGTCTGAGTCACCTGAAAACACTGACATAACCCCTCCCTCAGACCCTCCTGAAGTAGAACCCGTCATTTCCCTCAATGTTCTCACTGGATTTTCCGCTCCCCAAACCCTCAAGTTAATCAGTTACATCAAGCATCGGAAGGTCATCATTCTGGTTGATAGTGGAAGCACCCATAATTTTATTCATCGCCACATTGCCCAAGAAACTCATTTCTACATCCATGCTGTCAACAATTTCCAAATCATGATTTCCAGTAGTAGTTCCATGAAATGTGGAGGGCGTTGTGAAAATGTGTGTCTCCAAATCGATGACTACCACCTAAAATCCCATATGTTTGCTATCGACATGGGTGGTTGTGACATTGTGTTGGGTGCAAACTGGCTAAGAAATTTGGGTCCCATTCTCATGGATTGTAAGGAATTAACCATGAAATTTGACCAGGAAGGCCACCAATATAAATTCCAAGGCATCATTGTTGGTTGACCTAAGGTCATTAGTTATCATCGCATGGAAAAGTTGCTCAAAAAAGATCATTCTGGTGTCATTGCCCAACTCCATGCCATTCAAGAAACTAAAACACACCCGGTGTTGCATGACCTCCAAGCTCTCCTTTCTAAACATCAAATGGTATTTTCCACTCCCCAAGGCGTCCCTCCTTCCTACAGTGTTCATGATCATTCCATTCCCCTTGTACCCGAAATCCTTCCTCCCAATATCCGTCCATATCGCCACCCATTCTCACAAAAAAATGAAACTGAGAAAATGGTCCAGGAACTCCTTAATGCAGGCGTTATCTNTCGCTCGGGCTATCACTAGATACGTATGAAAGAGGCAAACATTCCCAAGATGGCCTTTCGCACTCATAAGGGCCACTATGAGTTTTTGGTCATGCCCTATGTCTTGTGTAATGCCCCCTCCACCTTCCAAAGCCTCATGAATCATGTCTTCCGTCCCTTTCTCCGTCATTTTGTCTGAGTTTTCTTTGATGATATCCTCATCTATAGCAAAACCTGGACCGACCATCTTACTCATGTGGATCAAGTTCTCCATCTCCTCTCCCAGCACCAATTTTTCCTGAAACAGTCTAAATGTGCTTTTGGTGCCTCAGAAGTAGAATACTTGGGTCATCTGGTTGTCAAGGATGGCATCAGGGTGGATCCGAAAAATATTGAAGCTATGCAAGATTGGCCGCACCCAAAGACTCTCAAAATCTTGCGTGGATTTTTGGGCTTAACAGGGTATTATTGCAAGTTTGTTAAGAACTACTAAAAGATTGCAACACCTCTCACTGCTCTCCTCAAAAAGAACTCTTTCACTTGGACGCCAGCCATTTCTCAAGCTTTTCAAACCTTGAAGACGACCATGTGCACCACTCTGGTTCTGGCCCTTCCTGATTTCACAAAGACCTTTGTGTTGGAATGTGATGCCTCAGGGAAAGGAATCGGCATTTTCCTTATGCAAGAAGGTCAACCATTGGCCTTCACCAGCAAGCAACTGTCTGAAAGGAATCTAGGAAAACCCATTTATGAAAAGGAAATGTTGGCTATTCTACATGTCATTGAGTTGTGGCACCATTATCTCTTGGGGCAATGCTTCCAAATCAAGACTGACCATCAAAGCCTCAAGTACTTTATGGAACAATGCATTTCCTCCCGAGAGAAACAAAAATGGGTGACTAAGATATTTGGTTATGATTATGAGATCATTTACAAGAAGGGAAAAGACAATGTAGTGGCGGATGCACTGTCCCGAAAATATGAAGAAGAAGGATCCATTTTTTCTCTTTCCTTCATTGTACCCGATTGGCTCCAAGTTGTGCGCCAGGAATGGCTTCAAGATACCAAAAGTTCGCATTTGGTCCAGCAATTCCAAACCAAGGCTCTGGCTCCCCCATGGTACTCTTGGCTCCAAAATGAGCTTCGATACAAAGGCCATTTGTATTTAAGTAAACAATCAAAGCTTAAATCCATGGTACTTTATGAGCTTCATGCTACACCCACAACGGGGCACTCAGGGTTCACCAAAACGTATGACAGAGTCAAACGTTCTTTTTTTTGGGATGGTATGAAACATGACATCCATAATTTTGTAGTTGAATGTGAGGTGTTTCAATGCAACAAGGGAGAAACGGTCAAATCTCCAGGCACACTACAACCGCTTCCGATTCCACTGGCTATTTGGAAGGATATCTCTATGGACTTTATTACCGACTTACCCAAATCAGGAAATAAATCAGTCATAATGGTGGTTGTGGATCTCCTTTCCAAGTATTCTCATTTTTGTGCTCTTCAACACCCATTTACTGCATCCACGGTGGCTCAACTTTTCATGGACCAGGTATTCAAGCTTCATGGCATGCCGCACTCTATTGTTTCTGATTGTGACCCAACTTTCACAAGCAATTTTTGGCAAGAACTGTTTAAGCTCCAGGGCACCCAATTGCATCTCAGCACAGCTTATCATCCCCAGATTGATGGTCAAACGAAAGTTGTCAACAAGTGTTTGGAAACATATCTGAGGTGTTTTACTTCTGAAAAACAACATCAGTGGGCTCAATGGCTACCTCTAGCCGAATGGTGGTACAACACTTCCTACCATACAACTACTCGCATGACTCCTTTTGAAGCGGTATATGGACAGAAGCCACCTTCAGTTCTCTCATACTTACCGGGTACCTCGAAGGTCCAAGCGGTTGACCAGACACTTTTAGTTTGAGAGGATATTCTTCGTACCCTTAAAGAGAACTTGGTCATGGCACAAAATCACATGAAGCAACAAGCAGATCAAGGTTGCTCTGAACGTCAATTTGCAGAAGGGGATCAGGTGTTTCTGTGACTGCAACCATACAAGCAAACTTCCCTCAAGGTCGAGCATTGTCAAAAGCTAGCGCCCAACTTTTATGGTCCTTATATAGTTCTCAAGCGTGTGGGAAAAGTCACATATCAGTTAGCTCTACCCAGTCAGTCGAAGCTACATCCAGTTTTCCATGTTTCATGCTTAAAGAAGGTGATTGGAACTAGGTGCCAAATTCAAACCAACCTTCCCGAGTTTGCTGCAGAAGGATTCATTTGGCTACAACCAAAAGCAGTTTTGGACCAGCATGAGCGTCGCCTGTGTCAGAGAACCATCAAGGAAGTGCTAGTCCAGTGGAAAGATACGAATCCAGTAGATGCCACTTGGGAACCAGCTACCATTCTGCATCAGTTTCCTCATCTCAAGCCTTGAGGACAAGGTTGTTTTTAAGGGGGCATACATGTTAGGGTCCTAACCCGCACATAGGTAGATTAATATATTCGGATGTAATAAAGGTCAATATTAATAAGTCCTTTCAATAAAATAGAATAAGGTGGATGTAAGAAGACCTAATAGAAGCTTCCGCTTATAGAAAGATCTTCCTCTAGATGCTTCTCTTGATAGACATATTTAGTATAAATAAGGGTCGTGGGTATGAAAACCCTAGCTTGGAGATTATTGTAACAGAGCGTTGCTTGATTGGAGGTTGCCCCCTCGAAGAGGCCTATGAACATTGCTTTCTGAATCAAAGTGTTATTTATGTTGTTTTTCTTATATCATTTATGTGTTATTGTGGAGATTATGCTTGATATATTATTGTTATTCTGCCATTTCTAGCATTTTATTTCTGTGATTGTACAAGAAAGGATTGCTTGAGGAGTTTTATCCTTCCATAAGGATTAATATATGGTGTTACCCTACCTCAAGGGTTGTCTCTATTTCTTGTGTTCATGTTATGGTGAATGGTTTATGGTTCATTCTTGGTATTATTGAAGTATATTTGCAGATCTGGTATAGGTACTTAACATATTTCCTACACAGATGTAGATTGGGCAAGTTGCATTGATGACTGACGAAGCACCAGTGGAGTAGCGTTCTACTTGGGTGAGTGTTTAGTATCATGGTTAAGCAAGAAACAATCATCAATATCCTTATCTACAGCTGAGGCAAAGTATATTGCAGTAGCAGCATGTTGTACACAGGTTCTATGGATGAAACAAACTCTGACAGATATATAGGTTGAGTATGATGAGCCCATTCCAATCTATTGTGATAATACAAGAGCCATTAGTATCTCAAAGAACCCAGTGATGCACTCCAAGACGAAGCACATTCCAATAAAGTATCACTTTCTACGGGAACATGTTGTAGAGAATAACATCAAAGTTGAATATGTGGGCACAAAAGAACAAGTGGAAGACATATTTACAAAACCTCTTCCACGAGAAGCCTTTGAGTATCTTCGCCAGAGACTCAAAGTTATTTCTACTCCAAAATGAAATCTTTTGAATGATTATCTTATATGTCTTAGATGTACACGAGGAATCACCATAAAGAGGACATTTCAAGTTGGGAGATCAAACATTTCAGTTAGGGAGAGAAGCCCCGAATGAAAAGATACCTTTTTCATTGATGACAAAGGGTGAGAGATTTCTCATATGCAGAGAACAAAGGCATGGTTCCAGGGGGAGATTTGGTCACAGAGATGCAGAGGATAGAGGCATGGTTCTAGGGGGAGTAATGGTCACAAGGGGAGATTGTTGATATGAGTGATATGACTTCAGTATTGCATGACATGACCTCAGTATTGCATCAGAGTGTTTCCATCAATGCCAAAGGGGGAGATTTTTTATTAAATGGGTTGGTTTTAATTGATTTCAACCCTTGAAGAAATTTTGATAGTGAATTCTGGCAGCACAATGGTTTGCGTAATGAACCCAAGTTTGTTTGATGGATAATTGTATGTGTTTTGAGATATTTGCAGGTAATACTTCCAAATAGATAGTACATTTCATTCCATTTCTAGTGGTATGTGGAACGTCACATAACTCCTCACAGTTAGAGATTTATGGCCATGTGAAGTTGGAGAACCCTCATGAATCATCTAGAAGCCCCTAAAAGTCAAAGTGTTTGCAAAAGAAATTATTTAAATAATAAAGTTAACGGAGAACTCCCTAAAATAAGGAAAATGGAATGCTACATGAAAGTATAAATAAGAGGCAAGGCTCTCTCATTTAATCACTCTTGAACACGTTGAATATCTTTTGTTGTGTAAGGCTTATTGCAATTACTCATTGATACATCTGAAGTTGTGAAAGTCTGAGATAGTGCAAAGGGTTGACGGTGAAAGTTTTGAAATTACAGTGAATACTTAAAAACCCTAATTTCTGAGGTGTACGTGGGCTGACAATGTATTAGGGTGTGTACATATGTGGGTTGACAGTGTATTAGGGTGTGTACGTACACGTTCTAGTAGTGTATTAGGGTGTGTACATGTTGGTAAAGCCATGGAAAATTGAGAAGATGAAGATGCAGAGGTTCTAGATTCTGAGATCAAGCTCCCAATAAGCTCTTCAGTGCTCAGATACATCAGATCTATCCATTGGTTCAAAAGGTATGTCTTATTTCTATGAATAGTTGGATTTTGATGTATGCATGAGAAATGGTTATGGATATTTGAGGATTCTCCCTAGAGAGACTAGTGGTTGCATGGGATCTTCTATATAAGTCAGATCTACAAAAATACAATGTTGGTATATTTATCATTGATACTTCTTGTTAGAATTGAGGCACATCTTGTATTTATTGGCATATGGCTAAGGGTTTGTGGTACATGGTTGAGAGCTTGTATTTGTGAATTGGTTGATGTTTTGAGAGGTTGAATATCAGAAAGGGTTTGATGACTAGATCATGTGAGGGTTATTATACTTGTTCATGATTACACACACCTATATGGCACATGACTAGACAGAGATATATATGCTTTGGGTAAAGGTTATGTATGAGGATGCATGCACAGGGTATAGTTACAGTCTGGATACAGTGACAAGTTGCAGATCTATGTGAAAGAAGTTGCATAGGGCCAGAAGTTTTCAAAAGAAAGAAAAACCTAGTTTTCATAAGGCATACATGGGTTGCATAACAGTTTGGTCGCGTACATACGCGGGTTGCATAACAGATAGGGCGTGTACATATGCACATTGCAAAACTACAGGTCATGTATCTATTGTATTTTGTTGATACATGTTCATTTCATGTACAAATTGATTACAAGGCAGTTGTATAGGTTGGTTGCAGGTCATTGGTACAGGTTGATACAATTGTATAGTGGTATATCTCACAGTGATAGTGTGAAAGTGTTTCCATCATTCTACGTATACATCAGGGAGGTTGGATGGGGAAAGGACAGGTGGTTTTTGCCAAAGAAAACAAGGGGTTGTAGCCTCCTTCTTGTTGTAGCCAGAGAATTGGGGAGTTGGACCTTCCTTCAGGTTGTAGCCTAAGAAACTAGGTGGTTGGAGCCTCCTTCCAGTGGCAGATGGAAAACAAAGGAAGTTGGTGCTTCCAATGAATATAATTCTTCAATACATATAAGAAAAAGCGTTATGTGGTTTTCTCCCTCTTTGGGTTTCCATGTAAAACAATGGTGTATTGTGTATGTGTATGATTGTTCATTGTTTATTTACTCTGCAAATATTGGACGATAATACTACATTGATATAACACTTGAATTATATGGTTAAAAGGGATTGAATTTCTCTATTATTGATTCACCCCCCCCCCCTCTCTCAGTAATCCAACAATAGCTATAGTGATCAGTTGAGTCTGGTTTTGATGATGATGATGTATCAATATCAGTGACAGTTACAGTGACAGGTTGAGTTTAGTGTTGATGATGATTATGTATCACTGACAGTAGCATTTATAGGTTGAGTCTCACACTTATATTTCAGGGGGGGAGGAAAGGGGGTTGGAATCTCCTTCTGGTTGGAGTCATAGAATTCAGGGAGTCGTAGTTTCCTTCAGGTTGGAGCCTGTAAACTAGGGGGTCAGAGTATCCTTCCAATTGGAGCTGGAGAATCTAGGGAGTTGGAGCCTGTAAATCATGGGGTTGGTGCCTCCTTCCAGTTGATGTTGGCTAACTTTGGAAGTTGGTTCTTCCTATGAATGTAATCTTCTGATATTTAAGAAAGCATTATGTGGTTTTCTCCCATTTGGGTTTCCATGTAAAATTCTTGTGTTTTGTGTTTTGTGGTTACATCTTTATGGTATCTTGAATATAATCATAAGTGATAAATTGTTGATATCTTAAATTCTTTCATATTGTGATTAAAAGTGCTAAA
>SNQJ01S0033802.1:124368-141160 GCA_010110895.2 Picea sitchensis
ATGTGTATCATAACCATGTATGCAAATCCAAACAAGATACAACTATACTACAATGATATGCATGATGCAAAAAATATACAATGCAATGTAGGATGCAAATGTCTACCCTAACCTACCTATTATAATCTAGGTTAGCCACATTCCATCGAGAAAATAAAGTTTGAAAAGGCTTACATTAACAGGTAACTCTAGCCTTTATCCTTCAAGTGTGGCTAAGTTGAATGAGTTGATACCTACCTCACTTATGATCTTGTAGGGTCCAGTCCACAAGTTATCTAGCTTCTTATTCATTCCTGGTTTTCCCTTCTTTTGTCCCACAGTAGAACCTGGTCTCCTTCTTTGAAAACTCTACTCATTTATTTGAGATCAAACATTCCATTAATCTTCTCTTGATTGTGTGTCATTTGATCTAAAGAAACCCTCCTAAATTCATCTAGTTACACCAATTGATCAAACCTTCCTTGCAACGCCTCCTTATTAGTCATGTATCGTTGTGTGAAATGAGGGGTAGGAATTCAAAGGTTGATGGGATACTTATCTTCCAATCCATATACAAACTCAAAAAGGGTTTTTCATGTGGAAGTATTTAATATAATGTGATCTTCCCATAGGGCATACTTTATCTTACTATCCCAGGCATTCATTTTTCCCCCTACAATCTTCTTGAAAATATTCATCGGATTTTTATTACTTGATGCTGCTAATCCATTACCCTAGGGATAGTAGTTTGAAGAGTGAGACAAGATGATCCCATACTTGAAGAAGAATTCTGCAAATACAAGGGAGTTAAATGCTTTAGCATTGTGAGTAGTAATCTGGTGCACATGCACGCTTCCCGCACCCGCAAGTCGGAAGGTCCACGCGCTCATAGGATCTTTTCTTTACCACTGGCCCGAAGAACTCTTAAATAGCTCTTCTATTTCCCTATCGGGAAATCTGCACCCACAGCAACTTTCACAGGATCCCCTCTTTGCACTCGAGAGATCAGACTTCGCAAGGTCAGTGGTCGGACATTGAACTCTTGAGTCCCCGAAACCCAACAACCAGTCAACGCTGACATTTTCCTATCAGGGTGTTCCCTATCATGATTTCGGCACTTGCGATGCCCAACAACTTGCCTTTGTTGAACCCCGAATCCTGATATGTCGAAATTCTGACTCACGCACGAGTTTGACTTTTCAACGCTTCACCTCATCGACATTTCGGACTTCGCAATAATGTGAATCCTAATGCAATTGTTTTGGGACTTCTCGCCATGAAAGTCCGATATGGTGTGCCACCTGTCCACTCGCCGACTCCGCTGTGGCCCACACAAAACCTCTTGGTTGTCGGGATATCGCATTCCGCGATTTCCTAGTGCCTATATCTCCAAAGTGGATGATCACATGACACTCGTCCTCCCCAAACTGGACGGTTCAAATCAAACCTCGTCGTTTCGGAGTTTCTGAGGTCGAACGACCAAACTCACGTCCTCGAGATCTCCGATGTCCCGATTTCTGATATCCCGATGTGTCGATGCCTTTCGGGATTTCTTTTTTTTCGCTTCAGTTCTGTCGCATGAGGGTCCAACTCCCTCGTAGCGCCTGAAATATCTAACGATTGTCGGGTAATTGAACCCAGATCCGATGGTCCAGATCCTCTTCTTCCTGTGCGCTCGCTCTGATGCTTCCTAGATGTGAAATCTTCAACGGTCCATATTCATCTGCAGTCTGAACGGACGGCTACTGTGCCTCCTCTTGAGCTTGTACTTTCTTCTGATTACTTGGAAGATTCCAGAGATTTCAAAGGCTTCAACTTTTATTCCTTTTCTCTACGAGATCCACGACCAGAATCCTTTCCTGTGTGTGTGTGAACGCTGTCCCTCCTTGAAACTATGGCTTCATGAGCTGAAAGCACTACTCCTCCCTGAGTTTATCCTTTGAATCCCCTAAGGATTCTTCAACTCCTACGGCACTGCAGAGTATTCACATGCACACAAGGGTGCTATCCCCCCTAAGTTTTCCTGTAGCTTCGACCCCCAAGGAAAACTTGTCCTTCTGCCTCTATCCTTCAAATGGAGAATTCATATGCCCTCCTGACTCTCCATCTACTCAAGAAATCTCTTACTGAGTGTTTCTGGGTATTCAATAACCCTGTGTACACGCTCAATGTCCACTTAGTAGAGCCTCTTGCAGAACTCCTCAAAGATTATGTCTTCCCTTGAACTCAATAGAGTTCCCTCTGTGCACTCTATGCACCTGCTCAATGCCCTTCTGGCAGAGCTCTCAGAATCCTTGGTGATTTTGTTTCTTCAGTGAACTTCTCAGTAGAAGTTTTCCTTTGTGCACTCCTTGCACTGGCTCAATGCCCAACTTGCAGAGCTCCACAGAACTCCTCAGAACTTCTATCTGCAACTGTGTCTCTCTTATACAGCCTTTCCTTCCGAGGTGTTCAGCAACCTCACAGGTCTTTATGAGTTGTTGATTCCCGTTCTTGTTCCCGCAGCACGTCTTTGTCTGAACCCGCAGAATTCAGAAATGCGCCTTCTATACACGGCTATCAAAACCTGCAACATTCTATCACACCCTCCTGGTATGAAGTCTCAAAGACCTCTCAAGCCTGTAAATCAAACACACTCCTGCAAATGAAAACCTACATCATACATCTACAACGTACATTCACACCATATACAGAACACTCACAGACATCCATTTAACACATGAAAGATGCAGGAAAAATTGTTGTTTGTATTAAATATGGAAAATGCCTGTATTTACAAGGTGTTCTTGAGCACGGCCTGTAACAAGGTCTCGGATCCTTCTCTTCTTCTCTCTACTCATAGACTCTCCTCTCATTCTTCCAAATCTCTCATTTTTCTAAAATGAGATCGATATTGATATTTTACATGAGGGGGATCTTAGAGCGCTTCCCTCCAATCTACCTACCCTATTCAATTACATTGAATGGGTTGTCTAGTCCATTATCCGGATCTAGATCTCAGCCTTACAAACATTTAATGGCCTACCTACTCTAATGCCTGCCCAAAGTCATGGCTCCACAGCTCAACAAATTAAACATTAAATTACATTCAATTCAAGTTTTAAATGAGGACTGCACCTCTCTTCAGCTTCGAAAACGGTGCACTTGACGTGGTTGGCTTGACGTGGATGGATAGTGTGGAGAGATGCTCCTGCATCATAATCCTCAGCTACAAAATTCATGAGCTCCTTCTCATGAGCTTCTCATCTGAGTTGTTGAAATCCTCTTGGATCCAAAATCATCCTCTGGAGTTGTTCATCCACTCCATCTTCCTTCTGCTACTGTTGCTTTTGCGCTGCTACTGGCTTTCTACCCAACTTATCCTTGCTGGAAGTCTCTGCCAACCAGATCATTATCTCTCTGATCAAGTCGATCACTTTGTCCAGATGCTCCAATGGTTGGCCCTGTTCATGCAGTCTCCTCAGTTGAAAAAGATTTATGCACATGGGCAGATCACTGTGATCTCCCATGCCTTCTTCATCAGCTTCCAACTTCACCTATTGGATGTGCATGCCCTGCACCTTCACCCTTATCTCCAAGGATTCTATATGCTCATACAGATCAGCCAAACTAATGTTGTCTACTCCTTCTTCTTCTTCTTCTGCAAACTCCCAGGTTGCAGTCTTTTCAGTCTTCTGGCTGAAAATATTGAGCCATTCCTCGGAATGCTCATTCTCCTCTTTTACTTCTTTTGTTGTCAGCTTCAGTGATGCATATCCCTCAGTTTCCTAGCTGAAAGAATTGAGACACTCCTCATAATTCTCATCTTTTTTATCTCCTTCGTCTGCTTGGGCATTTTCAGATATCTGCTCCAATTCTTCTTCCCTGACAGTCGCAACTGGTTGTTCTGCTTCTGTGGTTGTTGCATCTGCAACCTAGATTTCTGCCTCCTCTTGGGAAAGTGGTAGGAATATCTCAATTCCCCCAATCATTATAATGTTCCCCAGATCGTCCTCTCGAATGGTGAAATTTTTTAACTTGTCATCATCTTCATTCACAGGGCTTGGAAAACCACATGAATCTTCATCCTCTGTCAGCTGCATCTGTTGATTTCGACTCACTTATGAGTTCATGAGACTCTCAGATAGTCTCATCTGCTCATCCCTACCCACCTGGAAATATGGGATCTGTTCACTGCCCTCCTGGTAGTCTTCGAGATTCCCCAACAACCTCATATCATCATCCAGCTGGCAATGTGAAATTTCTTGGTTGTCCTCATGACAGTTTGTGAGATCTCGCAGCGATCTCAACTTGTTTCCCTCCTGGCAACTCTTGAGATATTCAGCTGATCCCCTTTTGTTCTCTTCATCGAGAATTCTCCCAATCTCCGGTTCACATATCTGAACCATTTCTCCAGATCCGTCGAGGTTTTCAGCATACCTCAACCATCCTTTTAACAGCCTACACTTCCCTCTAGCCATCAACTCCTTGACTAGCCATTTTACCTTCAACTTCCTCATGGGCCATTCATATACCCACCTTGACCTGGTATTTTGCTGCATCTGCAGTTCAAGATTTTCCATTCTTTCCCTAATGTCAGCAAGTTCTTTCCCCCTTTCAGTTGCGCTCATCAGCTATGAAATTTTCCTCTTAGCATACCTATGGCCTTCAGTGGCCATATCGTTGTCTTTGATCGTCACCCTGGCAAACCTGCTGCTCATCTGCAAGTGATCACCTATAGAGTCCTCAACGCTCTGTCTTCTTCTTGCCTCCTCCCTTTGCTTGAAATATATAAACAAAGTTCTTGCTATGATACCAACTGATGTGTATCAGAGTTCTCTTTATCTCTTATGCCTCCCTCGCCTGAAATACACAGACAAGAATCAAGCTCTGATACCAACTGGTGCACACACATGCGTCCCGCACCCACAAGTCAGAAGGTCCGCGCGCTCACAGGATCTTCTCTTTACCACTGGCCTGAAGAACTCTTAAATAGCTCTTCTATTTCCCTATCGGGAAATCTGCACCCACAGAAACTTTCACGGGATCCCCTCTTTTCACTCGGGAGATCAGACTTCGTGACTTCATGAGGTCAGTGGTCAGGCGTTGGACTCTCAAGTCCCCGAAACCCGACAACCAGTCAACGTTGACCTTTTCCTATCGGGGTTTTCCCTATCGCAATTTCAGCACTCACGATGCCTAGCAACTTGCCTTTGCTGAACCCCGAATCTCAATATGTCGAATCTCCGACTCACGCGTGAGTTTGACTTTTCAACGCTTCACCTCATCAGCATTTCGGACTTCGCAATATCGCGAATCCTGATGCAATTGTTTCGGGACTTCTCGCCACGAAACTCTGATATGGTGTGCCACCTGTCCACTAGCCGACTCCGATGTGGCCCACACAAAACCTCTTGGCTGTCGGGATATCGCGTTCCACGATTTACAAGTGCCCGGATCTCCAAAGTGGATGATCACGTGACACTCATCCTCCCCAAACTAGACGGTTTAGATCAAACCTCGCCATTTCGAAGTTTCTAAGGTCGAACGACCAAACTCACATCCTTGAGATCTTCGATATCTCGATTTTCGATATCCCGATGTGTCGATGCCTTTCAGGATTATTTTTTTTTCGCTTCAGTTCTGTCGCGTGAGGGTCCAACTCCCTCACAGCTCCTGATAGATCTAACGACTATCGGGTAATTGAACCTAGATTCGACGGTCCAGATCCTCTTCTTCCTACGCGCTCGCTCTGATGCTTCCTGGATGTGAAATATTCAATGGTCCAGATTCATCTACAGTCTGAACGGACGACTACTGTGCCTCCTCTTGAGCTTGTACTTTCTTTCGATTACTTGGAAGATTCCAGAGATTTCAAAGGCTTCAACTTTTATTCCTTTTCTCTACGAGATCCACGATCAGAATCCTTGCTTGCACATGTGTGAACGCTATCCCTCCTTGCAACTATGGCTTCGTGCGCTGAAATCACTACTCCTCCCTGAGTTTATCCTTCGAATTCCCTAAGGATTCTTCAACTCCTATGCCACTGCAGAGTATTCACATGCACACAAGGGTGCTATCCCCCCTAAGTTTTCCTGTAGCTTCGACTCCCAAGGAAAACTTGTCCTTATGTCTTTATCCTTCAAATGGAGAATTCAGATGCCCTCCTGACTCTCTGTCTACTCAAGAAATCTCTTAGTGAGTGTTTTCGGGTATTCAATAACCCTGTGTACACGCTCAATGTCCGCTTAGCAGAGCCTCTTGCAGAACTCCTCAAAGATTTTGTCTTCTTCTGAACTCAATAGAGTTCCTTCTATGCACTCTGTGCACCCGCTCAATGCCCTTTTGGTAGAGCTCTCAGAATCCTTGGTGATTATGTTTCTTCAGTTAACTTCTCAGTAGAAGTCTTCCTTTGTGCACTCCTTGCACTGGCTCAATGCCCAACTGGCAGAGTTCCATAGAACTCCTCAGAACTTCTATCTTCAACTGTGTCTCTCTTATATAGCCTTGCCTTCCGAGGTGTTCAACAAACTCACAGGTATTTCTGAGTTGTTGATTCCCGTTCTTGTGCCCGCAACACGTCTTTGTCTGAACCCGCAGAATTCAGAAATGCGCCTTCTGTGCATGACTATCAGAACCCGCAACGTTCTATCACACCCTCCTGGTATGAAGCCTCAAAGACCTCTCAAGCTTGTAAATCAAACACACTCCTGCAAATGCAAACCTACAACATACATCTACAATGTACATTCACACCATATACAGAACACTCACAGACATCCATTTAACACATGAAAGATGCAGGAAAAATTGTTGTTTGTATTAAATATGGAAAATGCCTGTATTTACAAGGTGTTCTTGAGCACGGCCTGTAACAAGGTCTCGGCTCCTTCTCTTCTTCTCTCTACTCGCAGACTCTCCTCTCATTCTTCCAACTCTCTCCTTTTTCTAAAATGAGATCGATATTGATCTTTTACATGAGGGGGCTCTTAGAGCGCTTCCCTCCAATCTACCTACCCTATTCAATTACATTGAATGGGTTGTCTAGTCCATTATCCGGATCTAGATCTCAGCCTTACAAACATTTAAAGGCATACCTACTCTAATGCCTGCCCAAAGGCATGGCTTCATAGCTCAACAGCTTAAACATTAAATTACATTCAATTCAAGTTTTAAATGAGGACTGCGCCTCTCTTCAGCTTCGAAAATGGTGCGCTTGACGTGGTTGGTTTGACGTGGCTGGCTAGCATGGAGAGATGATC
The DNA here is from genome assembly GCA_010110895.2 of Picea sitchensis. Classification (NCBI taxonomy): domain Eukaryota; kingdom Viridiplantae; phylum Streptophyta; class Pinopsida; order Pinales; family Pinaceae; genus Picea; species Picea sitchensis. The sequence goes on from SNQJ01S0033802.1 coordinate 131,589, forward strand.
CTGCATCATAATCTTAGCAGGGGTACCAAATCTTGTTATGATCATGTGCTCGAGGAAACTCATAACAACTTCCTCGGTTTACTTTTTCATTGCAATGGCCTATACCCACCTAGTGAAATAGTCTATAGCAGTCAAAAACCAATGATATCCATTGTTGGAATTATCCTTGAATTCACCAATGAAATCTAGACCCCATTGTTAAAAAGGATATTCAACAATGATTGATTTCAAAGGCAACATAGGGAGTGTTGTTTCTTGTGAAGAACTAGCAAGGTTGGCGTGATCCAACATAACGATGGGTATCAGTGAAAAATGTGGGCCAAGAGTAACCTACCCTCATGATCTTATGGGTGGTAGTACGGGAAGCATAGTGACCACCACAGTACCCTGAATGGAGTTCCTTAATCAAATGGTTTGCTTCATATTTATTTACGTACCTAAGGATGATTCTATCAGGGTTCTTCCAACCCAGACCATCCCGGGTCAAGCAATACTTCATGACCTTCAGCTTCAAGGCCCTCTTCTTGTGGTCTACTAAGTGGTTGGGGAATGAAAGGTTCTTCAGGTAGTAGATAATTTCCACATAACACTCATCATGTTCCAATTCACTCATTATCACATTGACTTGTTCATCCTCTCCTAATTGTATGTCCTCGTTGTTTCTTTCAGTTAACATTTTGGCTAGACCTTGCCCTTTGATAATCTTGATGGGATTTATATCTAAATTGTCAATCCGGATTTATGAGAGGAACGAAATGAAATCAAGGATTTATAATGTTAACACAGAGACACGGTGATCAATAATAGAGATACATTAAAACTTGACGTTTATTAAATAAGAAATATGATTAAAACTGTAAAATGTAGATTGAAAACAAGCTTGTTAGAATGGTGGCAGCTTATCTCTGAGAAGAGATGTGATGGCTACGCTCATTCACAAGAAGATGAGTAAAATGAGGCTCTGAAGGCCTTTTTACAATAAAAATGAATTCCAAAACCCTAGACATCCAAAAACCTAACCCTGGGAGATGAAGTGCCAAAAGTCATGTGGGCCCCATTGGGGTAAGTTAGTACATCAACTTCTCGTGGTTGTAACTTTTGCATACGATCTCTGTTTAGGGTGCATGATAGCTCATTGAAAAGGTATTGATGAGGAGATTTATTTACGGGGCTCAATTAGAGTCTTTGGTTATCATTAAGGTGCTCTATCATGAAAAAATGTTATTTAGGCCCTCAAAAGGGCCTTGGAAGTTTGGGAACCAAAAAAATGCTAAAAATAGTAAGTTGCCAAAATATTGTTTTGAGACAGTTGGAAAAGGTGGTTGGCCACCAAGATCCTTCTGGATCAATTGTACTCTTTGATTTTGGATACCCACTTCCCCTAGTTCCTAGGAAATCTTGTTGAGATAGAACATCCTTTATGGTAGGATAAGGCACATAAGATCTGATCTTGTTGTATCTGATATAAATTATAAAGTTCTTAAGGGACTTGAAAAGGGCATAAAATTTATTATCGATAATGGAGTAGTTCAATTTTGCATCTCTGAGGGCCTTCAATTGTTTCTCATGGTCATCCTTATTTTTCTGTAAAAACACTCTGGCTATAGTGTCTTGAGAGGCGAATGAGAAAATTATGAAGTCACGAGAGTAGTCAGGGTTGACCAGGACATGTGCCTTAATAATGACGTCTTTAACATCTTCAAAGGATTTTAGGATATTGTTATTCCATCTAAAATTGAAATCCTTTTTAAGCAAAGCATTCATGGTTTTGATCTTTTCGGCGAAATTCAGGATAAATCATCTGATAAAGTTTATTTTTCAAAGAGCGATTGTAAATACTTCTTGTTAGTGGGAGGTCATATATTATTGATTTATTCAACCCTTTTGGGATCAATAGAAATTCCTTTTTTTGAGACTATGTTTCCCAACAGCTTCCCTTTATCCACATTGAAGATGGACTTCTTGGGATTAAGGTAAATACCATACTTTATACACCGCTCAAATATTGTTCTTAGGTGTGAAACATGTCCATTCCTTTATTTGGATACGAATGTTAAATCATATTGGTATATTTATATGATTTTTTCAATGAGATATTTAAAGGAAAAATCCATTGCTCTTTGGAAAGTAGAACCAGCATTCATAAGGTTGAAAGGAATCCTTAGGTATATGAAAGTTCCCCATGGGGTAGTGAATGTGGTATTAAGTTGATCCTCCCTTTTAACCAAGACTTGGTTATAACCAAAGAAATCATCCAACATGGACATCATCCCAACATCAGTAACTCTTTGTAACAAATGTTCCATGTTTGGGAGAGGGTAGTTATATTTTAATGAGAGTTGGTTAAGGTTCCTGAAATTAACACATAGTATAATGTATCCATTCTTCTTCCGAACCACCACTAGGTTTGACATCCATGAAGAATATCTGATAGGGATTATGATACTAGAATCTACCATCTTTTGAAGTTCCTTCTGGATTTGGACTGCCAACTTTGGATTAATATGTCTTAAATTTTGTCTGAATGGTTTGGCTCCATCTACTAGAGGAATAGTGCGTTAAATGACATCACTTATATATGATTTTAGGTCATCATAAGTCCAAGCGAAAACATCCTTAAATTTGTGAATGAGGTCTAGTATCTTGCTTATCTCGGCCTTGGTAGTTCCCTTTCCCATTTTTACCATTCTCGACTCAATATATGTCCCAACGTTGAATTCCAACACTTTATCATAATGTTCCTCGACAGGTTTTCCCTTATAAACGTCATGTATATCAAAAAATTATTCCAAGGGAATACATCCTTTCAGGAGGGTTTTGTTAGGAAAATATATAAATTTCAGATTCATGGAATCGACCAGGAAATTTATTTGGGAGTTAGATAACTCTTTATTGTCTTGCATGAATCTAAGGATTTAGGCATCATCATCAATGACTTGCCAATGTTCAAGGTTGTCAAGCACTGAAGGTCTAAATACCACTTCCATTTTGCACAAGTCTTGGAGAGGACCCTCACAAGGTTGCAGAGTGGAAGCAGAGACATCCAAGGCATCATATACATGGTTGTATTCTCTAGGAATAACTTCAATTGAGAATTCATCAAAGAGTTTCATAGAATCTCTCACTGAATCCCTATACTTCTTCAACCTTTCATTTTTCATGGAGAACTTAAACTTTGTATGGGAAACCACCAACTCAAACTCTCCTACTACCCTCAAGTGCCTTATTTTCCTATCAAGGGCTAGGTTGAGTCCTATAAGCAAGGCTTCATATTCAACAACATTATTTGTTCAATCATATTCAAGTCTATATGAGAAGTAAAAAGTCTCCTTGGAAGGAGTTGTGAGAACAATTCCTACCCCTGAACCAAAACTTGAGTGAGCATTGTCGAATTCTAAGTTCCATATCCCATTAGGATCTCGACAATATTATATTTGTAACATTGGATCGACTATGAAAATATTTCCCATTCTGTCATCTAAGTAGAGTATCTCATCCATGGGACCCTTTCAGTGTTCGACTTGGTATCTAACAATGGGATCTCTATAGAGAGTAACAAAAACACCCTCAGGGTTAGGGATGGTAGCATATAACATATCCATTTGAAGGCTACCCCCCAAGGTTGTCACCTATTTCCTGGATAGTGGCATCCCCCATGCATAAAGGATGTCAACAACCATGACATTCATCACAACAGAAATACAGAGGAAGGTGGCTAAGTTAACCCCGAGACCTTTGATAAGTCCACATACCTCGATAGGTTTAGATTCTACTCCATAGACACTTCGGTAATTTCATGATATTTGAAGGCCAAGTTGTTTCATTACCCTTAGAGGCATGATGATTGTGGAAGCACTTGAATCCAATGTACAATTATGGAGAGAGGGGTCTTTTATGAGGAGGTAAATAAAGAAGGGTTAATTATTTCCACTTCTCATGTTAATAATGTCATTATGGAGGATTATACAGAGTTCCTCCTTATCTTGGGATATTTCCATATTGAAGTCCTTTGGGGAAGTAGGGTCATCAACCCTTTTTCCCTCCTTAGGATCAAATGGTAATGGAAAATCATCAAGCTAGGGAGTTTCTACAATATTGTCACCCTCCTCAAGGATACAGGGGGTGGGAGTCTTAATTTCTCCCTCGGGGGAAATATCTTCCTCCTTCATGTCTTCAGTCATGAAGTCTTGGGAACGTATCTCAGTTTCCCTAACATTTGGGGCTTGGGTATGCCACTTCTTCTTGACAAGTTATGGTTCATCACAAGATGCATCCACCCATGCAATATTACTCATGTCTAGTTGAAATGGTCACATTTTTATTATAAGGTATTGAGTTTATTCATGATAGATTTATGGGTCATCGCTAGGATTTCAGCCTCTTGTTGGAAGGAGCTCACTACTGGATTATCATCAAGCTCGCTATATTTTAAATTTCCCTCTATTTGAGAGGCAAAATTTTGTGCTTCCTTGAGAGTTTTAGGGGACTTATCATTTATAAAAAATCGGAAGTGTGCTTCAAAAGCACCTAGATATTGGTTCAAGGTAGTTACCTCTATGGGTTTAATTTTGGAAGGTAACTCCTTTATTAAGGTATTAAATCTATCGTTGAACTCCCTCACAGATTCTTGCTCATATTTCTGCATTTTGTCCAATTGAGAATAAAGGAAGCCCAGATCTTTCTCATCACCCCACCTCATTATGAAAGCATTTTCAAGTTCTTTAGAGATATAGATACTTTTACTTGGGATATTGTTGTACCATTCCCTATCTTTCCCTATTAGTGAGGCTGAAAAAATATTCATAATCACATCCGATTGTTGGTTTCCAGCTTCATGGAATTCAAATCTTTCATAAAATCTTGTCAAATGAAAGTTACCCTTGGTATAATCACTACCAGAGAACTTAGGAATCCATGAGTTAGCCTTATTATTCATTTCATGGGGACAACAACAAATTTTACTCATATCCAAAGGCCCAAACACCTTGTTGGATGTCGGTTTTGGAGGAGCCATGGGGAAGAAAGGTGTGTACTGACATCTAGTCTAGTAAAGATTGTCACCAATAGAGACGCCAAATGATCTTTCCTAGAAGGTGAGGGAATCTCCCTCAGTGGAGTCACAAGGTAAAATTTTAAGATAATGGATTTTGGAGAAGCTTACCAAAAGATATGTCATTGAGGAGAATGACTCAATCCTCCCCAGCAATGGCTCCAAAATGTTATCGCAAGATTTGTAGTTGTGAAAATCCCAACAAAAGATCACCAAATCTTGCCTAACTACAAGAAATATTACCATTGTCACTTTAGTAAGAAGTCCCCTCATTTTAGTGATGGAGGAGGTCCACCATAAGAGAGGCTTCCCTAATGACCTAAATGGATCAATGTAGCAAGTTTGATAGCCAAGCCTACTTCCCCCTCTCTTGATAACCTAAGTCAAAGTCTAGGTCAAAGGAAAAAAGAGGGATGAAGCTCATATGAGTACCTTCCCAGAACAATAAAATTTATAGCATATATATGATGAATTCCAAGCACAAGCATGCAAATAGAACCTATTTAAGACACTATATGGTGAAAAATTCTATGGTTGTTATGAAATTTCAGCAATAAACAATAATACAACAGCAATAAAGAAACTATAATAGCAACAAGAAATAAGCCTCGGAAATGCAACAATTGATAATAGAAATTTAGCATAAGCTCAATAGAACATTACCCAATTATTGGATGCAATTTTTGGGTATGTTAGGCCACATTTATATCAATGTATGCAATAAATTTAAGTGTTATCAGGTGGTTGTAGCAAACTTGTTCAACAACATCAAGTTTACCACTCAATTACCACAAGTTAGTGTTAGTAAAGTTAGTAGATAGCTTGATAGATTAAGAATAAAGAGTTTTTTTATCACTTTCTCCATAAGAGAGCTTAAATAATTAGTGCCTTAGGGCTATGGAGTCTTTTATAACAGAAATACAATATATTTGGAGATGATAGTAGCAATATCCAAGAGGTATGGATTGAAATCTAAGGTGTTATCACATTAGGGCCTTAGGTTTCAAGCCTTAAGGAGAAGGATTGCTAGAGTACAAGAACTTTTGGGCTCTAGCAACATTTTCTCCCTTCCTAAGTTCTTGAATTATGTCACAATCAAGAGTCTAGAATCAAACTCCTAAAGTGATAACACTTTAGGGATTTAGGAGCTTGACCCTAGGTAGGATTTCCTTCACAAATTTATGGATGAAATTAACCTTGTGAGAGGAGGAAGCACTTATGCTCCTCTCTTAAGGTTTTACCAAGCAAAATATTCATTATGAACAAGTAAAATTTACCATAAAATTTCAATTACATGAAATGAAATTTGCAAAAATTTACTTACTTCACGAATATATGACAAGAATAAACCCTAATTGCGTAAATTTCATCCAAAAATCAGCAAAAGCATCCATAAATGATCCTCCAAACAAGTCACATGAGTGTAGAAGAGAGAGAAAGCCAAGTACGGAGAAAAATTTAGACTTTTTCTCTCACAAAGGTGAGAAGTTTTTTTTTTATAAAAATGAGTCTTGTCTAGACATATTTATATGGAAACCCTAGCCATCCAAAAGACTCTAATGAAAAGTTGTGTCTCTACATAAGAGGGTCAACCCCTTCAAATTGTCTTTTCAATTGACAAAAATTAAATTTACATGAGATAAACCCTAAAGAGGGTGACATCATGCCCTAGTAGGGTGAAGCTATGATCCTAAGAGTGACGTCAAGCATGAAAATAAGGAATGTTGGGCTTCCAAAGGCCATGTGTCCCTTTATCATGTGCCAAGGTCCATGCTATATGCCTCCTCCATCAATCCATCAAGTGATCCATAAAACCCTAGCCCCTAGGTGATGTCAAGGGCTAGGAGGGTGACGTCCAAGCCTCTAAAGGCCAACGTTCAAGTGGAGAAAGATGGAGTCTCATCCTCTAGCCATGCTAATATTCCTCCAAAGGTAACTTCCTCCATCATCAAGGTGTAATGCTCATCATCAAATGGTGCCCCATACGTAGGGTCTAACAAGGTCCTACAAGGACAAACAAGTATGCCCTCCAAGGGTACACAAGTCGTATGAATCATGAAAAGTAAGCCACATATAATAATATAACCACCTAAACATGTGCATCAAACCCCCCTTTTCAAATTAAAAAAATGCTAAAAGATCTTATAAACTTTGCCAAATTTAGGTATGGGAGGGATGTCAAGGTGCCCTATTGGGTAAGTCAATCCCCAAGTCAAAGGATGTTTCCCAAGAATACCCGATCTAATTCATGAAATGAATATGAGGTTAATTAGGGAAAGACTTCTAGGAATGGGGTTATTGACATGCAAGGGTTCGTATTGTCTCATTTATGTGTGCCTTTGTAGAGGGTGTGTTTCCCTTCATCTACAATGCAACATTTTTCCAATCCCTTTTATTTCCATTAATTGATTAAGGTATAAAACATTGAGTACTATGTGCAATGGAAAGTAAAGAGTATCGCAGTGCCACTTGGATCTAGAAACACACAGAGTGCCATATGAAATGGAAAGCAAGGGACACCACAAAAAAAATTTCCTCAACAAGAGGGACGTTTATTAATTATGTTATTGGCATAGGGGCAGACCTAGGGTTCAATGCTACAAGAGCACACCAACAAAACCCTAACTACCGGCCCTTTAGGCAACACCTGCGAAGTAGATGAAGTCTCACCTGAGGTAAAGGTAGGGGTGGTTGCAGGACTCAAGTGTCTACAACCTTAGCTGGGAAACGGATCTGTGATCATATCTCTTTCAAAGCACTTAGCATCAATCATTTATCAATATTCAACCCTTATTATACTTTGCAGATAGCACAGAGCATCGAAGCATTCACTCAGATCTGAATTATCTTAGTACTTAGGAATAATAAAATAGATCAGATCCAGTAGATCAACACTAAGCATCTTCATACATGTCAGATCTACATTCACATACATTTAAGAAGCACAAAGCATAAAAATATTTATCTAAATATATCAAAGCACTTAGAAAATAATCACATCAATGCATCGGAACAAGGCACAAAGAAGACAACACATGATTTACGTGGTTCACCCCCACACTGGGGCTATGTCCACCAACTCTTCTTCTTTATTATCATCGTCCAAGCGGTTACAATCACGGAGCCACCAAACCCTACTGCACACAGGATAGAAGATCTGCACGGCTCGCTAGATCCTTCTTCCTTGCGTTATAGCACAAATCCTTCTACAACTTCTTACAGTAACTTGCACTTAGCTTTTGCAAGTCTCATATAGGCACTAAGCTCTTTCAGAGCTTACTTGCACTTAGCATACATCACATAGACATACTATTTGACTCTCTTTCCTACATTTCCTATCCTTCTATTTATACATACACAAGTGGGCCTAAGCGTGGGTAACCCCATAGGCCGACATCCCGTTCCCATTACATATTCCCAAAACCCAAAAAGGGACCCAAAATTGGTTCAAGATTCTGCAATCTCCGCTTCGTCTGGTGCTCCATCTTCGACAAGCTGTCGAAGTCCCAAAAATGGTCAAATATGACCAAGTATTCCCAAAATTTGGTCAAGGGCCAACATATGTGATTTCTTTTGTAGGTCCTTCATTTTTTTGCAGAAGAATTTTATTGTTCCCATGACCTCAGGGTGAGTATCTAGAAGGATAATATTGGCTTTTGTATTTTTCTAGCTACAATACCTTCGGGCCTTTAACCCCTTCTTCCCATGAAATGAGGTACAATCCCTTATTGGGGTCAATGAACCCGAAAACCCAAAATATGAGGAGACGAAGAGGAAGAAGTGTGAATGGTGGTAAGTATGAATGGGAATGGCAGGATGACTCTTCAAGGGACTACCCAGTAGAAACCCTTTTATCAAGGGTGACCAACTTGCTAGGACACAATGACAACCACCAAGGTGAAATTAGGCAAAAGGTATAATTTCCAATCAAATGTTCCATAATCAAGAAAGGATTATTTGCAACATGTTCAAATGCTTAAAATATTAAAGTGACACTTACCATGACATCAGAATTGTTACCTCATGAAGCAAGACTTGTTTTCCTCTAGGACCAAGCTGATGTAGTGTGTTATCACTCCAAGAAACCCTTTGTGGTTGCAGACCAAAGGTGCTTGGTAACTTAAGAAATGAATGTTTTTGTATTTTGTAAATGTGGATCAATGGGATAACTCAATTCAGCTTATGGCATTCAGACATCACAATGGTAATCAAATAGACAGTGCTTTCCAAGATTGGTTAATCAGCAAAATAGCTTTCAGTGGATGAAGAAAAGATTGTTCATAAACCAGTACAAAGTAGGGTCGAATAAACAACTTAAGAAACTAATTATCATGTCATGAACCAAACAATAGGATAACAGCTATTCAAGGTTTGACAATAAGATAACAACGAAGAAGAAATATGAAAAACTGATACCAAAATGGAAAGAAACATGTGATATGTATTAGCAATGAAAGTCTGAGTACAAAAGTGTATTATAGTCTCCAGAATCGAACCCTTAGTCCTCCCAATGTCTTTGGCT
>SNQJ01S0033802.1:141210-152336 GCA_010110895.2 Picea sitchensis
CTTATGGCATTCAGACATCACAATGGTAATCAAATAGACAGTGCTTTCCAAGATTGGTTAATCAGCAAAATAGCTTTCAGTGGATGAAGAAAAGATTGTTCATAAACCAGTACAAAGTAGGGTCGAATAAACAACTTAAGAAACTAATTATCATGTCATGAACCAAACAATAGGATAACAGCTATTCAAGGTTTGACAANAAGATAACAACGAAGAAGAAATATGAAAAACTGATACCAAAATGGAAAGAAACATGTGATATGTATTAGCAATGAAAGTCTGAGTACAAAAGTGTATTATAGTCTCCAGAATCGAACCCTTAGTCCTCCCAATGTCTTTGGCTTTATAGCCTTTTACAATCAGTTTCAGATCCTAAAACAATGGATCTGATATTCTAAAAAGAGAAAGTCAAAACTGATTTACAAAAGATAAGAAAAGATCCTCAAGATGAGATCAACCTCTATCTTTTGGTCTTCAAACATTGGTTGAAAGTTGATGAAGTGTAGTCTAGCCTTCCAAGGCTCTTTGATATGTCCCTTTGAAAGTGGAATTCGAATTTGATGATGTGTGCCAAAAATCCCTATCATTTTGCCCTTGAAAATCACCAAATTTAGTCAAAAATTTCCCTTTTGACTTTCATCTCCAATAATGGCCTTTAGATTTTGATTTGATAATTCATAACCAACTTATTGAAAAAGAATTCAAACCATTCAAACCCAAAAATTCTTGATCTGGGCGAAAATTTGGCTATTCTGGCCGTGACATCTTTCAACAGCTAACTTACCCGAAAATCTGCTTCTGCGCTGTGGAAAGTCGCCACTTTCCACAGCTAACTAGCCATAATTCTGCCTTCTGCGCTGGTGAAAGTGCAGATGTTTTCAAAATCAATTTTCTCGGTCATGGAGAGTCCGTTTTGCATGTTTAAATAGTCGATCGACATATAAAAATCCTGAAATTTCCAATGGTGCTTTCAGATCTGCATTTGGAGATCTGTAAGCTAGTCAAATGTTCCCTACAAGATTAGGCATCTTTCCTTCAAAAATGTCGGTGCGTTTTTGAGTGCTAACATAGTGGATTTTACTTTGTTGTTGGTGATGAGTGGTGATCAACATGAAAGAGAGGGACCTTGTAGGCTCTGATGGTGAATCTGACTCTCAAAAATCCATGTTTGTTACCTGTGGGCCTCGAGAAATGATCTCCTTAGTTACCCCTAGACTGGGGGGGTAACAGTCCCTATTGATGGCATCACCATAATGAGCTTATAAAATATAGTGTTAATCCTCACTCTTATTTTTGGATCGTTTTCCACTCATTGGGCCTCACATGCCCTAGTGCACTATGGCATATGTTGTCTTGAGCCAATTGTGTTTGACTGGTGTATTCGATTATTGGGATGCATGAAATCTTATTTAATTGCTTGTAGACATGGTGACAATTGTGTCTTTAAGTTTGTAATCATTTTATGCAGTAGAGCCTTTTAGGTAAATCTTTTTTAAATATTTCTTAATATCTTTTCATTTTTAGGATGTTTCATCATATGTAATTGTTAAATTTTCATAGATATATAAGATTTTATTTTAGAATGTAATGTCTAACAAAACAATTATTGTGATGCAAATGTAGTAGTACATCATATCCAGTTTCCCCATAATCTACATTGCCCATTAGGGGAGGATAAGGGGAGGATAGACCTATATGGATACCCTAGGTTTCCACATACTCAAATATCTCTAGTCGAATATGGAGGGATTAACCTAAGTGTTGGAGAAATTTATATTTTCGACACACTAGTTCAGTGGGAGTTAACTGACTAGTTCTATTTTAGAATTTATATTTTAGGTCATCACTATTATGTTATTATGCATGCATGAATTCTTCTATTATGGAATGTTATGTCCTATATATGTGTGTACTCCACTCATTCATTGTATTATATTTATCATCATCTATGTATCAATCATCAACTCATTGGAGTAGTGTGAATATATTTTCACCTTCTTCCATATTGAATCTATCTTCCTTTCTTGATAAGATTTGTTTTTACTTGCTTTAGCTACATCTCCTATGAAGGTTTCAATGAAACATTGACATGGTATCAGAGCTACGTTGCTTGTAGCAATCTAGACATGCCAAAGAATAAGGAAAATCAGAGCTTCGGAGAGAAAAATCCATGGTTGTACCTTTCTGCAGTGATTTCTCCCAAAATATTAACTTTTTGAGGAAACTGTGTGTAAGAGAAGTAAATCGACCCATTCTGCAACTGGGTTTTCAACCATTTGGCGATATTCCTCACTGTTTTCTCAGAAAGTGAGCCAAAAGATCGCCTCTTGAAACTGATACGAATCTATGGTTGTACCTTTCTGTAGTGATTTCTCCCAAAATATTAACTTTGTGAGGAAACAGCTCAAGAGAGAAGTAAATGGACCATTCTACAAGTGGGTTTTCAACCATTTAGCGATATTCATCACCATTTTCTCATAAATTAAGTCAGAATATTGTCTCCTTAAACTAATACCAATTTTCACTTAAAGTGCCCTTTCTACAATGATTTCTCAGTTTTTCACTTGTAGATTGAGAGTAAACTTTTAGGGGTTCTCAAAAACAGTGGGAGAGATGAGATGGATACAACACCTATTCTATAGTCAAACTTGGTGGTAATCCTCACACCATACAATTATTTTGATTGGAAGCCTAAGGTAGAATTCAAACTTAGAATGAAAGGGTTGTACAACTTGACTATGGGGACATAAACAGAACCTAAATCAGCAATTGAGAACATGAGATGGGAAAACCAAAATAATGAAGCCACGGGACTTCTTATGAATTGATTTCAAATGATCTATGGTTTCATGTTGCCACATGCAAGACTCCAAATGAGATCTAGACCACCTTGGAAAGTCTGTTTGGAAAGGAGGATCAGATGAGAGGTCATATGCTTGAGGTAGAGTTGAATACTTTGGATCCTAAAATTTTTGATAATATACATGATTTATTTACTAAGTTTAAATCTTTGATATTGAGCTTAGAATCTTGTGGTATTGATAAGTCTAAACAATTAGACCAACTTATTCTAACAATCTTGGCCAAGTTAGGATCTGAATATGTTGTCTATGTTTCCACTTTCCATTCAAGAAGGTATCTCATGGGATTCTCTCACACATGAGCAAGAAAAACTCATTCAAATGGGCCTAATCAAGGATCCCAAAGCACATGCACTCACCATGTATGATGAAAAAGGATCATCCAAACAGAATGGGAAGGAGAAATAGAATGAGAAGGAGGGATATTCCAAACCCTTTAACGATTCTTCAGGTTCCAAAGACTCTTCAGATTCCAAGAAAAAGAAGAAATTAAAGAAGTGCACTCACTGTAATAAACCAAATCATGAAGAATCCACATGCATGAAGAAACATATCGATCTTATGGCACAGGAAATTTGGCAGAACAACCTTGAAAACTTCATTCCAAAGGGAGTCAAGAAGCAGAAGGAAGAAGATCTTTCTCCTAAGAAAGGTAATCAACATGCTCTTGTTGCAATTAATTCCTCATATGATTCATGGATTATAGATTCTAGTGCATCCCATCATATGGCAGCGAAAGAGGAAGTTTTCTCTTCTTTGATTCCATGCTCAAGACCCCTTATTCTCATGGGGGATGATACTCCAATACTAGTAGTAGGAGAGGGGAGAGTGGAACTCCATAATGGCAGTTTTGAGAATTTTTTACATGTTACAAAGCTTTCTATGAATCTGTTCTCAGTTTATCAAATTACTTAGAAAGATAAAAAGGTTGAATTTACATCAGATTCAATTTCAATAATTGACATGAATGACAATTCCATCATTGCAATTGGTGAGGTGGATCACAAGTCAAGGTTGTATAAATTCACTAAGTTTTATGATGATGACTCCTCTTTTTTACTTACACTTAAGGAGAGTACTTTGCATGCCCCTCCAGTGCAACATGCATATACTCTTGTGCTTCCATCAGTTTCAGACATCATAGATGATTCCATAGACTCAAATTTTGTACATGGAAATAAGAAGGTAGTACAACAAGATAAGAAGCCAGCGTTGAAGCTTCAATAGATGCCCAAGAAGGAACATTTCACTATTTAGGCATTAGGTATCCTTGCAGGGAATCCATTGGATTCAAGGAAAACTTGATCTCAGCATGAGGAGCCTTCTCATGTACTTTCATCTTCAAAATGTGTGATGCCCATGCATTGTTATAAAGTCCAATCTACTTATCCACAAACCTACAATAATGATGTGGGAAATCCATTATGGCAAGCATCCATGCAGAAGGAGTGTGACTCACTCCTAGAGAATCAGACTTGGCATCTGGTTCCACTTCCACAAGAAAGGAATATTTCCAGGTGCAGATGGGTATATAGGATCAAAAGTTACAAGGCCCAACAGGTTTCTAAAGGACTTCATCAGATCCATAAATATTTCTACATCTTCACGAAGACTTTTAGTGAGAAAAAGTTTCAGACTTTGCGATATCGTCTTGCAATGAAGAACACAGTTACGTAGCAATTTCCTTTTCTTCTTTTGATGCATTGCCTTTTGAGGGGGTTTTGTTCCCACATGGTTTTCCCTCTTTCCTCATTTTTATTCAGTGTTCATTAGTTGCATTGTACATGAGTATATAATATGTCCTGGTAGCCGGGACTCATTTTTTACTCCATAGTGATGTTCAGGGGGGTGTTGGATAAATTTATATTTTTAGCACACTAGTTCAGAGGGAGTTAACTGACTAGTTCTATTTTAGACTTTCTATTTTAAATAATCACTATTATGATATTATGAAGGCATGCATTCTGGTATTATGGAATGGTATTTCCTATATATGAGTGTATTCCACTCATTCATTGTATCATATTGATCATCATCTATGTATCAATCATAAACTCATTGAAGTAGTGTGAATATATTTTCTCATTCTTCCATATTGAATATCTCTTCCTTTCTTGATAAGATTTGTTTGCACTTGATTTAGCTAGATCTCATGTCTAGGTTTCGATGAAACATTGACATGGTATCAGAGCTACGCTACTTGGAGTAAACCAAGCAAGACAAAGAATAAGGAAAATCAGAGTTTCGGCAAGCAAAATCTGTGGTTGTACCTTTCTACAGTGATTTCTCCCAAAATTTTAACTTTTTGAGGAAATGCTTTGTGAGAGAAGTAAATCGACCCATTCTGCAAGTGGGTTTTCAACCATTTGGCGAGATTCCTCACCTTTTTCTCAGAAAGTAAGTCAAAAGATTGCCTCTTGAAACTGATATGAATCTGTGTTTGTACCTTTCTGTAGTGATTTCTCCCAAAATAAACAGCTCAAGAGAGAAGTAAATTGACCCATTCTTCAAGTGGGTTTTCAACCGTTTGGCAAGATTCCTCACCATTTTCTCAAAAACTAAGTCGGAAGATCATATCCTGAAACCGATACTAATTTTCACTTAAAGTGCCCTTTCTGCACTGATTTCTCAATTTTTCACTTGCAGATTGAGAGTAAACTTTTAGGGGTTCTCAAACACAGTGGGAGATATGGATATGACACCTATTCTACAGTCAAACTTGGTGGTAATCCTCAGACCCTACAATTATTTTAATTGGAATCCCAAGGTAGAATTCCAACTCAGAAGGAAAGGATTATACAACTTGACGATGGGGACATAAACAGAACCTACATCAGTAATTGAGAATGTGAGATGGGTGCACCAAAAGGATGAAGCCATAGGACGTCTTCTTGAATTTATATCAACTGGTCTATGGTTTCATGTTTCCTCATGCAAGAATCTAAATGAGATATGGACCACCTTGGAAAGTCTATTTGGAAAGAAGGATCAGATGAGAGGTCATATGCTTGAGGTAGAGTTGAATACTTTGGATCCTAAAAGTTTTGATAATATACAGGATTTCTTTACTAATTTTAAATCTTTGATATTTATTTTAGCATCTTGTGGTATTGATAATTCTAAACAAGTGGGCCAACTTATTCTAACAATCTTGGCCAATTTAGGACCAGAACATGTTGTCTATGTATCCACTTTCCATTCAGGAAGGTATCTCATGGGAACAAATTGGAAGATGCTACCATGGATCAATTCGTTGATTCTCTCACACATGAGAAGGAAAAACTCATTCAGATGGGCCTAATCAAGGATCCCAAAGCACATGCACTCGCCATGCATGATGGAAAAGGATCATCCAAACAGAATGGGAATGTGAAACAGAACAAGAAGGAGGTATATTCCAAACCCTTTAACAATTCTTTAGGTTCCAAAGATTCTTCATATTCCAAGAAGAAGAAGAAGAAGGGAAAGTAGTGCACTTATTGCAATAAACTGAATCATGAAGAATCCACATGCATGAAGAAACAGATCGATCTTATGGCACAGGCACTTCAACAAAACAACCTTGGAAACTTCATTCCAGAGGGAGTCAAGAAGCAAAAGGAAGAAGATCATGCTCTTAATAAAGTTAATCATCATCCTCTTGTTTCAATTAATTCCTCATATGATTCATGGATTATAGATTCTGGTGCATCCCATCATATCATAGCGAAAGAGGATTTTTTCTCTTCTTTGAGTCCATTCTCAAGACCCCATATTCTCATGGGCGATGATACTCCGATAGCAGTAGCAGGAGAGGGGAGAGTGGAAATACATGATGTAAATTTTGAGAATGTTTTACATGTTCCAAATATTTCTATGAATATGCTCTCAGTTTATCAGATCACTCAAAAAGGTAAAAAGGTTGAATTCACATAAAATTCAGTTTCAGTAATTGACATGCATGAAAAATCCATCATTGCAATTGGTGAGGTGGATCACAAGTCAAGGTTGTATAAATTCACTAAGTTTTATGATTATGACTCATATTTTGTTGAGATTCAACAAGAAGATCCTAGTGAAAATTATGCACCTACACTAGGATGGAGCCTCGAGCTATTTTTAGGTGGAAGTCTATTTTTAGATGATGAGTGTTAGCACCAGAAGTCACTCCTAGATTGTAGCAGGAGTAAGCCTGATACCCATCAGTTTATGTTATGATTGGTTATAAAGGGGTGATTGAATGGATGCAGACCCCAAAGAATATCGTTTTAACTCAGAAAACTAGGCCAGGCATGCATTAGGAGGTGAGGTCTTGATCTAACTTCAGTCAGTAAGTTGTAATTAGGGTAAGTAGGAGGAAGAATTCGGATATAAATTGCAAAGGTTTGTTGGAGGCATCAAGCTTCCAATAGCTCGTAGAAGAAAGAACAAAACACTGAAATGTGCAAGAATGACACAATTACAGTAACACAATGATCATCATGGTGGCTATTGTAACAACTTGCTTGAATCTTCCAATGTGATACTCAGGGTAAGAGGGAGAAAAAGACACATGAGACTAATTTAAAACTGGTGAAAACACTATCATGATCAAACATACATCACACAACATAATCACCCTCGACTAGACCTGCCAATTCGAAGTGTCTTAAAACAAAGCTTACAGAGAGATGGAGAGAAGCTGACTTTCATTAAACAGGGGGTCTCAGATACAATTCATAACTAGAGAATCAAAAATTTCATTAAATATTTACAATTCAGGAGCATAGCTCAACCATCGATCATTACAAAATATCAAAAATGGAGTATAAATACTCAGAGCAACTCGCCCTTAACAACAAAAGATTTGTTGAGATATTAAATTCCAAGCTAGCGTGTGCAGGCTCCTCTTGTTTGACGATGACATTAGATCGGCATGGCTCTTGCAGGGGAACCTGCACACAGGGGTACCATGGGTCGACTACTCCAAACCCCCACGCCTTCCATTTATGGATTGAGCTGAGGTTTCATCAACCTACTCGAAATTCATTAACTGCATTCATTCATGGCGGGAAGCAGAGGCTTCATGTACAGAGGAAAACCATGCGTCAGCTCTCCAAGGCTCGGAGGCTACCCTCCTCTTCTTTTGGCTCCACTCTCAATGTAACCGAGGGCCATGACCCCGCGCCTATCTTTCAAATCACTTTCGTCATTTCTCCTTTCAGGAGTTCCACCACACTAGCCTCTAGGATCCCCGGTGCCCAAATTGCGAAACGGCCCTCCATATCGATGGTTGGATTGGCGTCAAAATCAATGGCCAGGATCCTTTTTCCATTGGACAACCCCAGCCCTGCGTCCCCTATCCTCTTTGGCCCCACTCCATACGATCCTGGGGCCATAACCTTGGGCCCAACCCCTGGGGTCACTCTCGTATTTTGCATATCGGCGATTCCCAATGCAATGGGGAGGAGCGACCTCTTGCCCTTCGAATTCCCGATAGCCAAAATGGCAACCGGACTCACTCACATTCCACGTAGCCCCGAGGCCGGATGGCCCATATATTTTTTGATGTGGGACCCCCACCTAGCCTATATCTTTCGCCACACGTCCTTTAAACTGGACAACCCTGATTGTTTTGGCATTTTCACTTTGACTATCCCGAAAGGGCCCCCTCTACAGATCATATTTGCATCCCGTGTCTTCGCTGTATCAGACGGCTGAGATCACTCCTCAATCCAACGGTCCATATTCTTTCGGGACTACGCACACCGGGGATACATGATGTATCTCTTCCCTACTTTCCTGGTGACCAATATGCGAAAGCACGGATGTGCGCCATGCGTCCTTCAGATGGACGGCTCAGATTACTTCGACACTTTCACTTTGACTCTCACGAAAGGCCCCTGTCCACCCTTCTTTAGACCCCTCCTTTCCACAGAACTCTGGGCTATGACCGTGGGCCAGGCTCCCGAGGCATCACATTTCACATTTCAGGGTTTTTAAATGCAATGGAGGAGGGACCCCTTGTCTCTTGAAATCCTGACTCTCGAAACCGCGACGGTGTTTAATTGCGCGCCACATGTCCCCGCAGGATCGGACAACCCAGATCATTTTCGAGACCCTGGCCATAAGGGATGAGCCCAAGCACTAATCCTTGTGCAACTATGTGGCTCCAACTCACCCGATGACCATCAATCTGCTCCAGATGAAAATCCTCGCCGTTGAAAACAAAAATGCCCGCCTGCAAGCATTTTAATTCCGAAATGATATTTTCTGATATTTGTGCTTGGGCGCTCATGGCTGTGACCTTTGAATAAACGCATTTGATGGGTTTTTAAACCCCATTTCATAGCATTTTACAACAAGGGCCTGAATTCTGAGAAAAACTCCCCCTTTACAAGAATATGTGCTAACATTAGGCTCCAGGGGGATAGAGTCCTCCCTGTGAGGCTCTAAGAACTCTTTGCAGCTTCAGTGCCATATTGTTGGGCTACAGAGTCAAGCTCAAAACACCCTGCTAAAAATACAGGCTGAAAAGTAAAAGAAAAACAAAATAAACATACATGCTCAAAGGAGCTTATTTATGTACAGTCCTAAACTAATAAAACTTTCTACATGGGGCTAGGTGAAAGCAAATTTCCACCATAGCCAATCAAGTAACTTCCTAAATGGAATTTCCTTCATTATGTCGATGATCACCAGCAAATGATGCAACTGCGACAGCAGAATGGTTACATCCTTGAGCTTCCATCCTAAGGCTGAGGTTAAGATGAAGTTGGGCAGCTGCAAATAATGAAGGAAATAAAACTCCATGTATTCCTTCACAGGGTCATAGGACCAGTGGAAAACTCCAAAAAATTGGTCACAGACATCCCCCTTGCTACACAATTGTTCACACATGGTTGAATATCTCTGGTAAGCTTAGGTGAGCGAGAGGTTGGTGTAGGATGACTGATCTCAGGCAGTGGCTGGTCACTTACAGGCTTTAGACAAAAGATAAAATGCCCCTTTTGTTTCTCCTTCGGCTCTTCTGGTTCTTCTTATTGGCTCTACCAAGGGTCAAGCTCATAATCATCATAAACAGGACCCTTGAGAAAAATATGCTCCTCATCATGCTGCTCAGGAAGTCTGATTTCCTCGCAATGTCCTTCATTTGTGAACAGAGGATACAACTCTGCAGGCCCGGGATGGTTGATTTCCTCATGACAATTTTATTTAATGAATAGAGGATAAGGCTCTATAGCCTGCTCTTGAAAATCCTGCATATCCAGCTCAGAACTTGATTCATAGCTATCATATACAGGTTGAATTCTCCTCTGGTTATAAAACTATGATGTGAGGCTCTGTTGCTCCTCATCTGAATAATCATCAAAGCTTGGGGCAGCAGGTACATCAGGAGTAGGATGCAGGGATTCTAAAGTCATGAAACATTCCTCCTCATCCTCAGTAGAGCTGCCAAAAACATCTGCCTCAAGGGATGGATAATCCTTTGCGCCTTCTTCAGATTTGAGCCTTTCTATCTCGGCAGAGAGTGATTGTACCAGCACCATCAGTTCACCCAAAACATCTTCTTACTCTCCATGGTCCTCTTCCTTATATCCTTCATCAGACACAACCATATCTAGATTGTTGTCTTCATATTCCTCACAGCAGTTATAACAAATAAACTCAGAGGAATAAAACTTTTGACAGCGCCTATTGAAAACTACATGAAATTCTGCCAGAGAGGAGACGCTGGCAGGAGGTAAGGAGAAATACCACTCACGAGCATATCCTGCCAATGAGAACATGAAAATTTTCAATAATACATCCTCATGATGTATTCCCCACTGATGCATGAATCCATGAAACTCATGGAGATTCCGAGCAGGGTTGTCCTCTTTACGCTCTCTAAATATGGGCAAATAATCATGCCACTCATTTGGAGAAGGGACAGCATTAGGAAAACCAAGAACAACCGAAAAATTAAAAGGAGAAAACCTTCAAGCCAAGATCCTTTCCATTTCGAACCAATGGAGTCACCGATCGATCCTTGAATCATGGAGTCTCCAAGTGAATGATGCGTAGCTTTGAATGTGTCTGGTCTTTGTTCACCATCAAAGGCCAGATCTGATCATTGTTGTTCTCCCAGGAAATGTTAGGATATTTAGACACTTAGGAGTTAGTTAAGATCTACTTGGTCTAATATGTCATTAGGTAAAAGTGTGTTTCTTTAGTATGCATCAGATGGAAGTGTTGAAAGACACAAGGCTCGATTAGTTTCCAAAGGATTTTCCCAAGTTGAAGGCATTGACTATAATGAAACCT
>SNQJ01S0033803.1:12760-24904 GCA_010110895.2 Picea sitchensis
AAGAATGGGGAGATCAGACTCTGCGTCGACTTCAGAAATTTGAATAAGTGTTCTAGAAAGGACAACTACCCTCTGCCTAAAATGGAGCATATTCTGCAGAAGGTGTCAGGATCAAAGGTGATGTCTTTTATTGATGGTTTTTCTAGATACAACCAGATTGTTGTCCATCCAGATGATAAAGAACAGACTGCTTTTACCACTCCATGGGGTACATTTATGTACGAGAATATGCCCTTTGGATTGATGAATGTAGGAGCGACATTCCAAAGGGAAATGGACATTGCTTTCGTTGGAGAGAAAGATAAATTTGTCCTAATTTATCTCGATGATATCACTGTTTTCTCAAGTAGCCATGAACTTCATTTGCAGCACTTAAAAAGGACATTTCTGAAATGTCGAAGGTATGGCAGTTCTCTTAATCCAAAAAAATAAAATTTTGCACTTAAGGAAGGGAAATTACTTTGGCATATTGTTTCAGCTGATGGGGTAAAAATTGACCCAAAGAGGGTAGAAGCAATTAAAAATCTGTCTCTTACAAGATCAAAGAAGGACATTCAGTCTTTCCTTGGGACTATAAACTTTGTCAGAAGGTTTATAGTAAATTTTGCTGAACTCACAAAGCATATCACTGCTATGTTGAGAAAGGACTCTGAGGTAAAATGGACTGAAGCAGCCAGACATTCATTCAATTCCATCAAGGAAGCCATCACAACAACCCCTGTTTTGATCAGCCCCGATTTCTCCAAGGTATTTTACATTTTTCATTTGCTTCCAGTGATACAATCGCAACAATACTCTTGCAAAAAAATGTTGATGATCAGGAGCAGCCGGTTGCCTTCTTCAGTAAGGTCTTGAGGGACGCAAAAGTAAAGTATGAATTGTTAGAGAAAAAATCATATGCACTTGTCAAGTCATTGAAAGCTTTCAGAGTTTATATTCTTCAGGAAAAGGTAATAGCTTTCGTTCTCTCCAGTTCAGTTAAAGATGTTCTTGTCCAACCCGAAATTGATGGCAAGAGGAGTAAGTGGATAGAAAGGTTGATTGAATTCGATGTTGAAATCAAACCAACAAAACTTGTTGAAGGTCAGGGCCTTGCTAAACTTCTGGTAGAGGAAAATTGTAGGCTGCTTGAAATAAATTTGATGAATATTAATGCAGAAAATGATCATTCTTCAGAGAATAAAGAAGGTAAGGAAATGCAGGTCTCGGCTCACTTAGTTGATTGCAAATGGTACAGTCATATTATTCATTTTTTGCAAACTTTATCAATCCCATCAGATTTGACAAAAACTCAAAGAAAGGCTTTAAATCTCAAAGCCATAAATTTCTGTATCAATGACAGCTTGTTGTTCTAGAAAAACCCCATAGGTTTATTGTTGAGGTGCGTAAATCAATTAGAAGCAACTAAGGTCGTGATTGAATTTCATAATAGTGAATGTGGAGGACATCACTATTGGAAAACCACCGCACATAAAATCTTAAGATCTGGTTACTACTGGCCATCCTTATTTTCAGATGTGTATAAGTTTGTGAAAACTTGTGACAAGTGTCAGAGATTCGAAGGTAAACAACAACTGAAGTCTCTTCCCCTCAAACCTATAGTGGTCACAGGGCCTTTCCAGCAGTGGGGCCTAGACTTCATAGGTGAAATTCATCTGCCTTCTAGTGGTCAGCACCGGTGGATCCTTGTTGCCACCGATTACTTTACAAAGTGGATTGAGGCTATTCCCACTCGGAACGCCAATCATATTGTCATCATAAATTTTTTGCAAGAAAACATATTTGCCAGATTTGGCTGTCCCAAGAGATTGGTCACTGATAACGCTGTTGCATTCAAAGATAAACACTTGGTGAAATTGTGTGAAGAATTGGGAATTCAGCTGGTACATTCCACAACCTACTATCCGCAAGGGAATGGCTTAGCTGAGTCATCCAACAAGAGTTTAGTCAGAATCATAAAGAAGTTGCTTGAACAAAATTCCAAAGGTTGGGATTCCAAACTGAAGTTTTCCTTGTGGGATGACAGGGTTACATGTAAGAAATCAATTGGTACATCTACTTTCAAGTTGGTGTATGGTATTGAGGCCATATTTCCTGTTCAACTTGCATTACCGGTTGCAAAGTTCTTACAAGAAACTGATTCTGAACCAAGTGATTTGACTAGGAGAATTCATAATTTGGTAGAACTACAACAAGATAGAGAGAAGATCTTGGAACAAACAGAATTTCATCAAGAAAGAATCAAAGAAACTTTCGACAAGAAAGTCAAATCAAATGTCTTCAAAATAGGGGATTTAGTCTTAAAGTGGGATGCAGCCAGGAAGGAGAAGAGGAAACACGAAAAATTTGAGGCTCTCTAGACAAGTCCTTTTGTCATAACAACAGTGCAGCAGAACAATACCTTTGTTCTCCAAACTCTTTCAGGCGAGGCAGTAGCAGGTGTCCCTTTCAACGGGTGCTTCCTGAAGATCTATTTCTCATAAGGCTTCCTTTGAAGCCCTATTCTACTTGTAAATATTCTTTTTCAGTTCTTTTTCTTTGTTTCTGTCACTTAAATAACTCCATGCCCAATGGTACTAGCAAACTATTTTTCAAATTTCTGTTTCAAATTGTAATAAGGCTACTGAGTCTAGCTAGGTTCTTGGTCACCTCACAGGGAGATGCCCATTCCAGTTGGAGCCAAATGTTAGCTCCCAAAATGAACCCGTCCCTTTGGTCGCATTTTTTGGTGGATAGCATGGCTATTGGTAGTTTTCTCAAATTATTTTTGAGTTTTTCTAGCTGCAAAACTTAGGTTTTGATTTTTGTCTTAGAAATAAGATGACCCATAAATGTCTTCTCTTTAAAATTTTCATAAAATTCTTTCAACAGCTAACATGTGTTTAAAATATGAGTGTTATCTGGTGAAAGTGGCGACTTTCAACAGCTAAGGAGAATCTCTCATAGGTCTCTGCGCTGGTGAAAGTATTGATTTTCAAAACATCCAAAGAAGCATTGTCATGGGTTGTGCGCTGGTGAAAGTGATGACTTTCAAACAGCTAAGGGGCGTTTTCCACAGGAATGTGCACTGGTGAAAGAGGTCAGTTTCAACAACTAAGGGGCATTTTCCATGGACCGTTGGCTGGAGAAAGCGGGAATCACGAGCATTTATCCATGTTTCAAAAATCGAATGATGATGCGATCAACTCACATCATGCAATCAAGAAAGGCGCACTAGTGAAAGTGGATAATCATGAAAAATCGAGTTCCACGTCCAAGTCGGATTACAAATTGGATCTGGTTCAGAAACTCATGCTCCACAATCATGGCGTCGGGGATGGCAAGTTCAAATCTATTAGCGCAGGTACAGAAGCTGTACTATCGGGCTGACAACATCAAATCAGATCATTTCTTCCCTATCACGCATCGTTCACAAATGTTTGTTAAGTTTCTAATGTGGAAAGAACATAGTCGAGTGCTTTCAACAATGCAAGACCTCGGCCCGATTAAAAGTTTTCTGCGTTGGTATACAGAATCGTTGAAGTTTTCAAATTGAAATGGCGAGGAGATGCAGTGGTTCTCTACTCAGAAAAGAGTTGGACAACCTATATTTTCTACAAACACATCCAGAAGTCCAGAAACATTTCTCAAACGTAGGGTGTATTGAATTCGTTGAGAGGTTGCAAAATGGTTGCCACCAGTCGACAACAGAAGCTTTTGCCAAAACTTTCGGCGGGAATAAGGCCCATGTTGGGTCCTTGGAGATCTTAGTAGATGAAGCTGCCATTGCTGCAGCGACCAACCTACCAAGGTCGGGCCAGAGTTGGTTCAAAACCACTGCCACCAAAAACTTAAATTTCAGAGCCTATTTGAAGGAAGAGTTCAGGCACAATGCATGGAAAAAGAGCATGCCCGTCTCCTATCTAGAAGAGGAATGGCGTGAGCTGTTTAAGGGCATCAAACTCTACATAACCTCGGAGGGCAGGTATGACAAACTCATGATGTATCATTTTAAGCTCCTAGACCATTTCACAGGTAAAACTCTCCTCAATTTACCTTTTTTCCTACATAAGAGTTTAACTAAGGTTTGCAAGAAGATCAGGGCTCAACCCCTGAGCATGAAGAATACTTTGTGCCACTTTGGCCTTATCAAATTGATCATTCTGGAGGAATTAAAATAGTAGGGAAGGAGCTGGAAACATTTTCTATTCTGGGAGGGCTTTGAAACACAGACTCAACCCGTAAATGAATAGGGGAAAGGTTCAAAGAAACAGTTGACTCCTCAAAGCAGTTCGAGGAAGAGGAGGACCCTGCCAGGACCTCTAGTAGATAGAATATCTGGAGTAAAATCCCACAAGTCAAAGAAAAGGTTAAAATTTGAAACCACTATAGAGCAGCCCACCGAGCAGCCTACAGAAAAAAGAACAAACCTATTAAACCTTCCCTACACAGACTCAGAACCAGAGCAACACGATGAGAGCCCTGTCACCAAGAGTCCTGAGCAGTCAACTGAGTTTGCACAGAATTATGAGACCTTCACTCATACAGAGGAAGGAGAAACATCAAAAAGCTCTAAGTCAAAGAAATCTCAGAAAATCAAGCATCTGAAAGAGGTAATCGCTTAGCAAGAGGTTTTGGAACGGGTAATCAAAGAAAGGTATAAGAAGTTGTCTGATAACTTCGAAAAAACCAACGCTGCATTTGAGAGACTAGCTCGGGAAAGTGTTAAAGAGAAGAAAAGAAAGCAAAAAATCACCAAAGATTACAATAGTCTATGGTGGCTTTCCAAATGCCTTAAAAGGAAGATAAGAAGATTGAAACAAAAACAAAAGAAAAAGACCCATCCAAATTTGAAGGTACTTGCTCAAGTGGTTGTTAAGATGCAAGGGGAGAAATCAGAAACACATTAAATTTTTGTTGAAATCGCATTTTGGAGGTGAAAGTCCATTTTTGGCTCAAACAAAAATTTCACCAGTGCAAAGTGAAATTTTATGACTCGTTAGCTGGTGAAAGGCAATGCTTTCACCAGCTAACTAGCGAATTATAAATCTCGTTAGCTGGTGAAAGCAGGAAAAACATTTTTGGAAACCAAGGACAGAACAGGTCAATTTTTGCAGATTATAAAGAGGTTCCAGGGTATCAAGGGAATATTAGATCGCATGCAAAGGACTCAGCATCAGAGGTTCGAGAGAATTTTGGAAACCACATGCAAAACAATTTTCCTCAAAGATCGATTATGAACGTTGAAGAAATCCAACTGTCAAGAAAGGTGTCCTGCCATGTTTCATTACATCGCAGATTCCAGGAGCCAAAGGATATAGATGGCGAATTTTTGAGATTGGAAACAATCCGAATGATAGTTTAGTTGTTAAATATTTATTATGAAGTTGTTTAATTACATTTGAATTGCTATTTTTAAACACAGATCCATGTTTTCAGGATCTATAAAACTGATTGTAAGAGGCTATAAATGCCTATTTTTGCTAAGAGACAAGGGTTCAAACTGGGAGATATTTTATGCTACTGTATAGACTCTTTTTGCAGAAATAAAGTTCAGTTTCCTTTCGTTTTCAATATCAGAATTGTCCATCTTTCATTTTCTATACTTTGTTTCAGTTTATTTTAGTTCATGAAGACTGTTATCTCTTTATTGAGCTCATAGACTTGAAATTAAAGGATTTCTCTCTATCTTGTATCAAGCCCTACATTCACTTGTATTGGCAATCAAGAATAGTGTTCTCCATCCTCTTTTTCAACTATCTGATCTGATTATTGTTTCTTGAAAGCACTGTATCTTTAGATGTGTGATAAGTTGTTTCTTACATAAATATTTAAAGACCCCATTGTCCCAAACACATATAAACCATTATTTCTAAGTTACCAAGCATCCTTAGTCTACAACCCTAAGGAGTTTCTTGGAGTGATAACACCTTCGATAAGGCATCAAAGTCCCAAAAATGGTCAAATATGACCAAGTATCTCCCAAAACTTGGTCAAGGGCCAAGAGGCCCCCAAAACTCACCTGTGACTCGTCCCGAGTCACTCAGGTCTGACCAATTCTGCTTCAAACGCCTCGATCTTGGCTCAAGTTTCTTCGGCCTACTGCATTGCTACTGCTTCTTGCTTGGAAAACTCATGGATGAGTGCAACATTCACTGGACCTTCTAGGCGCTGTTATACTGAATTCACGACCTACTCTAGCTCTGTTCCTTGGTTATCAATCTATATAAATAGCTAACATGCCTTATCCTACAAAGGTTGAATTTGTTGAGTTACTTCCATTACCTTGATTTGGATCATATGGATCTGCTACTGTGCTATGCACTGCTCATGAGACCGCTTCATTTTCTCTACGGGTGATAGGCCTTCAACTGTACCTGTAGCTTTTCGGCTTCACGCTTCACCTCCTTGAGCTGCGACTCCAATTTATGCAATTCTGGATTTTCGGTTAGGTTTTCATGTATCTACGCACTTCTTCTACTTAATTGTTTGCATTCCTTGATGAGTGCTTTAATCCTTTCTACTGTGCTATGCGCAGTCATTTCTTGCTGGTCATGCTCTTCTTGCGGGGTACTTGGTATGGTTTGAAGTTCTAATTCTACGACTCTTTGTTGAAGTTGTTGAATAACTTCAACAAGCTTCATTACTTGGCATTCTAAGGGTTCTTCTTCTTTCTGCTCTAAGCCGGTCACAGAGAAAACTTCTCTATTGACTGCTTCTTCAATCTTGATCTACTTCGTGAGCAGCTGCTCTTTCTCTTTTTGGATCTTCACTCTGTCTTCTTTGAATTTCACTTGGATGGCGTCCTTCTCTTGTTGTGTAGCTCAACTTTTCTCGATGATTTCCTCATGTGCTTGCTTTAAGGCCTGGGTGGCATGTGTTGTTTCTTCCTGTGCTTTTCGAAGGCGTACTTTGACTATGGAAGCAATCTTGCAGAGTTGAACTGGTTCATCTCCCTCTTCTGTTGTTCCTTCTGGCAGGGGCGTAGTGGAGACTGCGCGGCTAGACTGAAGTGCCTGCTACACTCCTTGGAGCTCGCTCTCAATTCTATTGCACATCGTCTCTTGCTTAGCTTCATTCTTTTATGTTATCTCTTCTATATCTTTGTTCATAGTTGCAAGGAGGAAAATAAAGTTATCTGGAGTGAGCATGGTCTGCATCTTAGTTACGGGTGCTTTCAATTTCTTCCGGGAGGAAGGCTTCGGAGGTGAACCCTTCCTTTTCTTTATGATTTCTACTTCGTCTCCTGGCCTCTGTTCAACTTATTCTAAGTCTTCATCATTACCTTCTTTCTCTGGTGTAATAGATGTGGTCCTTACAGATCTGTTGTCTATATCCTGTATTTCCTCATCCTTCCTCGTCTTCATTGTTTTCTTCGTCTTACTGGGCCCAGGTGTATCCTGCATAGCTTCTAGGCTGTCGATGTCATACAATTCTGTGGGGTCTACTGAAAAAAGGAGGTCTGTCGACCATTCGTTGGTGATTTCCTCTAGGTATTCTTCTGTCAGCTTATAATAAGACTGAAGTTGTTCCTTGTGCTCATTAGCGCGTGTTGTAATATATATGAAATGGCGTTCTGCGAAGAACTTCATCAAAGCTATAAGCCTGTGGAGGGTATTCGAGGTTATTCGAGGCTCACACTGGATGGAGTTCGTCAAATGGTTATAGTAGGTATGGAAGATGGCATTTGACTGCCATTTCTTGTTCATGTCATTAGAATACCATAATGTGTTGAAATTAGTGGCTAAGGGCTCAAAAGGGTCGAGGTTCGAGACGGTTGCACCTTCCGGTAGCTCCCATGCAATGAAATCTATAAGTATCAAGAGCCAGTTAAACTAAAGTTCTTGCCCCTGATCCTGGGATTCTCTGCAGTTAGTCTCTAGTTGATTCACCGGGTACTTCGCCCAGTTCATCTGTAGTCCCTCTGTGCACTTCCCTGTGAGGTCAACTACAAATCCGAATACTTGCATGGGTCGATTCTTGCGTACCAACTTCCCTTCGATCAGTTGCCATGAGAGGTGAACTTCACCAATTTCAATAGAATCTACCTTGTAGCCTCGCGCTCCTTTCTCAACATCACCATAATCTTCTTTGATATTCTAAGCAAGGGCGTGATCCGCAGTCTTTCTAGGATAGTAATCATGGGGATCAAGGCCTTGCATGCTAAGACCTGTGATCCTATTGATCAACGTTGGATCAACTGTGATGCGGCGGTTCAACCATAGGTATCCTCCATGGTAGCTCGCCAGGAGTAGCTTAACATAGGTACTGACTTCCTGGTGACATACGAAATGTGGGATCTTCATGAAGTTCAACAGAGTTGACTGTGCGAGTTTCATAGTCCATTGCTGAGGGACAATCTTCGAGTTCTTTCCCTTTGGTTCTGGTTAGGTACTTGTATGGGGAAAGCATGCTATAGACTTTGTGATCTCCCAGGTTGAAGTCACTGAACTTCAATGCTACAATCTTGTCTTGATCTACGTGGATTGCACGTATCCCTTTCGAAAGGTACGCAGTGACTAGAGTGTACTTGAAGTCTCTAGGCACACTTTCTATGTTGATCGCACCACTCAGAGGTGGTATGTAAGCAGGTAGGATGGATGGAACCAACTTCGCGTTGGCCATATCGTCTTTATCTTTGGTTCTTCGTTTTGCACTGGCTTGGGATGTTCCTACTCAAGCAGTTGATGGGGAGGCTTTCACTCCTCTCATCGATGATGCATGTAAACCTGTAGACAGTCCTCGCTCCAACATGACTCTTTTAGTTCTGAGGCTAGCGAGTACCTCTCTTGAAGATTCTTCAGTTGTTCTAAATTCATCGGACATATACGCTCAAGATCAGTGTCTCAGGTTCTCACAGTAACACAGGTACTATAATAGGATAGAGATTAAGAGTGGAGTAATCATTGTTCACAATTCATGTAGTCTGCGGGCTCAAATTCATAATTAGAAAAAATGGATTATGTGCCTAGCGTAACGAAATAAGTAAGTAACTCGGTAACAGATCGTTTGTAACGGATATGGGGCTTCATTAACTCTTGTCCTATCTGTTCTGGCATGGTATAATGGTGTGGTGATGATACTTTAACTCTTTTCTATTCGTTCGGGGCGAAAGTCGAATGGGTATTTCGGTCCAACGACTATATCGCTTCGTCATGGTGAAGTGCCATAGGTCGTTGTTATGATATCTTGGCGAAGCTCCCATTCTGCAAGTTTTCTTTCTGCGATGTTCTATCTAGAATCTCCTGTAACTTTTCAATATTCGCCCTCTTCTTACTTAATTTTATAGCCTTCTTCCCAGTAATCTTCAACTCGGTCTATCGTTTTCCATTTTGATTCCTATTTTCCTTTGGCATAGTTACTTCGCGCTCCTGACGTTCTCTCTTAGGGTTCAGGTATAAAATATCTTCTTTATCTAAGATAGAAACTTCAGTCTTTTGTGAGTCCTCTGTCATTCTGATAACTTCGACATCTGGGTTCCTAGTGTGATATAGCTTTGATCTATTCTCCTATTCTTCAATCAACTGCATGATCCTTCTGTTCATGAAGTCCTTTAACTCTTGTCTCTATTGTTCTAAAACCTTTTCTTTTTCCTTCTTCCTGGCTTGATCTCTTTCAATCCAAGGTCTTCCAAGTAGCATAGTAAACGGGGCGTTGTCCTCAATAAATTTGATAATCTCAAAATCTTATTCTATCAAAATTCCATTAGCATTCATAGATATCTGAGTGATCCTTCCACATAGGTTTACCAGTTTCCCTCTGAATAACCCTATTCCACTTAGTGAAGGGGTCATAGCAATCCTTCCTATAGCTTCCCAAGTTCTTTCTATCATAACATTCACCTGTGTTTCCCCATCCAGAACATAGTCAATGTCGAAGTCTCCTATTCTTACCTCGATGCATTATTTTTCTTTAAATATCTCTACTAACTTGACATGTCGGTGATCAGTCAAGGTGCCTTTCATCTGTAGTAATATCTTCTTTGATTCTTTCTGGGGTTATGCTAGTTCTGGATTTGCCTTAGGGTTTTCTTCTTTCAGATTCATGTCTTCAATTTTAGCAATCATTCTAGGGAAATCCAACACTTCATGGTTTAAAGATTTGCAACAAAGACAACTAGGTCTTCCACTAGGGAATTCCTTAGCAAGATGTTTTGATCTTCTGCAACTGTAACAGAGGGTTAATCCTCTCTTTATTTTAAATGATCCACAACCTCTTCTGTACTACACACTAGGGTCATGGTAGCTAGCCTGCAAAAAAATATTTCGAGGATCCTGCATCCACTTGTTAGTCCAAACATTCTTTCTAAGCATAGGTATAACATATCTATCAAATCTATTCATATCAAACTTTCTTTCATCTATTAAGGGCCTAGTTTACAAACTAGGACAGACTCTATTAAACATACCTAGATCCATACTTTTAGAAACAAAATTTCTACTTATCTTACTTCTACAGAGCACAAAGATTTCAGATCTAAGAACTTTTAACTATTCTTACCTTTATCGGAGCACTGAGCTTACAGATCTTAACTCTTTTCTACAGATCTGACCTTTTTTTCTTAGAAACTTCTACTTTTACCTTTCTTAGAGAACAAAGCATTTAGATCTTGCTTCTTTTCTTCAGATCTGGCCTTATTTATTTCAGATCATTCTTCTTCCTTTCAACACATAGTTTATATACTAGTAGAATACTGTGCACTAGGGCATGGATCTACACACAGAGATTTTGCGGTTTCTAGATCGAATCTTTTCACAAAGATTTTCTTTCTCAGTTCCCAACAATCACAGTTTCAAGTCCCAGCAACAGAACCATTTGTTGGCATAGGGGTAGACACAGGGTTCAATGCTACAACAATGCACCAAAAAAACCCTAACTACTGGCCCTTTCGGCAATAGCTGCGAAGTAAATGAAGTCTCACTCGAGGAAGAGGCAGGGGTGGTTGCAAAACTCAAGTGTTTGCAACCTTAGATGGGACACAAATCTGTGATTACGACACTTAGAAAGCACTTATCATAGGTCATTCATCAATATCCATTCCTTATTATACTTCACAGAAAGTACAGAGCATCGCAGTATTCACTTAGATCTAAGGTATTTCAGCACTTAGCAACAGTAAAACAGATCAGATCCAGTAGATCAACACTAAGCATCTTCATATATATTAGATCTAACATTCATTCACATCTCAGAAGAACAAAGCAAGAATAGATCTATCCAATATAATCTAAGCACTTAGCAATACAAAACATCTCATAATAATCACAAAGCATAACACATAGTATTTACATGGTTCACCCCCACCTTGGGGCTACGTCCACCAACTCTTCTTCTTTATTATCTTTAGTCAATCAGGTTACAACACAAATCTATAAAAACCTTACTCCGCATAGAACAAGAGATCTGCGCGCTCCTCACCAGATCCTCCTTCCCTGAGTAGATCTAGCACAGAGCCTCCTTACAACCTGTGCACTCAGCACTTACAACACTTGCACTCAGCTCTACAAGTCAATCACATAGATCAATTCTAGAACTAAGCCCTTGTCCAATCTTCTTCACCACACACTTTTTATACTTACATCACCTATATATCTATTTATACATTACAAAAGTGGGCCTAAACATGGGTAAACCCACGGGCCGACATCCCTTTCCCATTACATATTCCCCAAAACCCAAAAATAACCGAAAGTTAGTCAAGATCCCGCGATCTCTACTTTGTCTTGCACGCTTTCTTCGATAGGGCGTTGAAGTCCCAAAAATGGTCAAATATGACCAAGTATCTCCCAAAACTTGGTCAAGGGCCAACACTGCCCTTCTTTTCTTCACCTTCCTTCTGAAATTTGGCTTAGATATCCTTTGGTTACCTCATAAACTTATATATATTCAATATGCTCAAGTGTGATCCAAAATGAGAGAGCCTTGCCTCTTATTTATACTCTAGCTTCCTTAAAAACATCTAGGGATGATTTTAAGGATGGAAATTTGTTTTAAAATGTAGAAACCTTGGCGAATCTTACTGATCCTTCATATGCCAACTATAAATGTTTGGCGATATTTTTGTAAAAATATTCAAATTTATAAGGATTTTATACAGTTTTTATAAAATTTTGGCGATTTTTAAGGTAAAATAATTTTATCCTATAGAATTTGGGCGAATCATTT
>SNQJ01S0033803.1:61564-76306 GCA_010110895.2 Picea sitchensis
TGGAAGCAAATGCTACATCAAAAGAGAAGATGGCAGAATGAGAAAGTTTGACTCTCGTGTGGACAAAGGAGTACTTGTTGGTTACTCAAGTATAAGGAAAGCATACAAGTGTTACAATATGAGATTAAACAAAGTTGTGGAAAGCATAAACATAACAATTGATGAAACAGGCAGACCATAATCAAAGGAAGAAGAAATGAATCAACGGAACAACCTTTTGAAGAAGAAGAAAAAGATGAAAAAGAAGAAAAAAAGTAGAAGAGTAAGATGAAGAGAATCCAATAGAAACAGAAGAGCAAGTTCAGCAAGTGTCTCCAAAGACACCTAGAAGAGGAGTACATAAGAGTCATCCTTCAGATCAGATTATCAGAAACAAAGATGCAGGAGTTGAGACTAGAAGAATCTGTTCACCAGAACAAACACACCTATCACTCTTATCTACAATTGAACCAAACTGTTTTTAACAAGCCATCAAGGATTATTTTTGGAATAAGGCCATGGATGAAGAATTGGATCAAATAGAGAAAAATGACACTTGGGAATTGGTTCCAAGACCAAAGAATAAGAATGTGATTGGCACAAAATGGGTTTTAAGGAATAAATTGAATGGATATGGACATGTTACAAGGAACAAATCTAGATTGGTTTGTAAAAGATATGCACAGATTGAAGGAATCGACTTTGAAGAGACATTTGCCCCAGTTTCCATAATGGAAGCAATCTGTTTGCTTTTAGCTTATACATGCTCCAAAAATATTAAAGTGTATCAGATGGAGATCAAATCATCTTTTCTGAATGGGGAACTTCAAGAATAAGTCTACATTGAATAACCAGAAGGATTTCAGATGTTAGAGAACACAGATTATGTGTGTAAATTAAAGAATGCCTTGTATGGTCTAAAATAGGCTCCTAGAGCATGGTACTCTAGAATGGATAAGTATCTACATCAGGCAGTGTTCAGGAAAGGAAGTGCAGACAAAAACCTCTATATCAAGGTAAGTCAAGGTAATATTTTATTAATTGAAGTTTATGTTGATGATATTATTTTTGGTAGTGATGACGACAGGTTAAGCCAAAAATTTGCAAAGGACATGCAAAATGAATTTGAAATGTTGTTACTTGGAGAACTATCCTTCTTTCTGGGACTTCAGATACATCAAAGCAAACAAAGGAATTTTTATTTCTCAAACCAAGTATATCAAATAAATTATAAAGAGGTTGTGGAAGATTGCAAACCAGTTATCACTCCCATGCAAACCAGTTGCAAGTTGAGCAAAGATGATGATTCAAAGTCTACGGATCAGAGGAAATACAGGTCAATGATTAGTAACCTACTATATGTGACAACATCCAGACCAGATGTAATGCAGGCAGTTGGACAGGTGGCACGTTTTCAAGCAACACCAAATGAATCACATGTATTAGCAATGAAGAGGATTTTCATATATCTCAAAGGAACATAAGATTTTGGATTATGGTATTCAAAAGGAAAGGATCTTTCACTTATTGCCTACACAAATGCAGATTGGGTAGGTTGTATTGATGACTGACGAAGCACTAGTGGAACAACATTCTACTTGGGTGAGTGTTTAGTATCATGGCTAAGTAAGAAACAATCATCAATATCTTTATCTACAGCCGAGGCAAAGTATACTGTAGAAGGATCATGTTGTACACAGGTTCTTTGGATGAAACAAATGCTGACAAATATACAAGTTGAGTATGATGATCCCATTCTAATCTATTTTGATAATACAAGCGCTATCAATATCTCAAAGAACCTAATGATGCACTCCAAGACGAAGCAAATTCCAATGAAGTATCACTTTCTACGGGATACCGTTGCAAAATATAACATCAGAGTTAAGTATGTGGGCACAAAAGAACAAGTGGCAGACATATTTACAAAACCACTTTCACGGGAATCCTTTGAGTCTCTTCGCCAGAGACTCGGAGTTATTTCTACTCCGAAATGAATGCTTTTGAATGATTATCTTATATGTCTTCGATGTACACAGGGAAAGTAGCCCCAGATGGGAAGATACCTTTTCCATTGATGACAAAGGGTTATAGATAACAGAGGCATGGTTCTAGGGGGAGGAATGGTCACAATGATGCAAAGGACAGAGGCAAGTTTCCAGGGGGGGAATGAGTGATATGACTTCAATATTGCATGACATAATTTCAGTTTTGCATAAGAGTGTTTCCATCAATGAAAAAGGGGGAGATTGTTGATTAAGGTTGGTGTCATTAATTTCAACCCTTGAAGAAATACCTAAAGCAAAAAGGATGAAATCCAAAGTGGTCCCCTTATGGTGAAAGGCCTCATGGGAAGATGCTTTGCGGATTGAGTTATCCTAGAAGTATGGTTACAGAACCCATGCTTATTTTTGGAATAATGAGATGAAGGTTAGTGAATTTATCAGTGAAACTCTCCTAGATGGATATTTATTTTCATTTCATTTTTGGTGGTATGTGGAATGTCACATAACTCCTCACATTTAGAGAGTTATGGCCATAAGAAGTTGGAGAACCCAATTTTGTGTAATGGACCCAAGTTTTTTTGATGGATAATGGTATGAGTATTGATATATTTTCAGGTAATACTATTATATATGGATAGTACATGTCATTCTATTTCTGGTGGTATGTGGAACGTCACATAACTCCTCACGATTTGAGAGTTATGGCCTTCCAAAGTTTGAGGACCCTCATATGTCATCTAGAAGCCCCAAAAGGTCAAAGTAGTCAAAGTGGTCTAAGAGATTTTAGAAGGTAAATAATAAAGTGAGTGATGAGTGTACTATAATTCAAAGTGAATACAAAATAAATTAGTTAAATAATAAATTTAATGGAGAAATTAGAAGTGGGTTAACCCTAAAATAAGGAAAGTGGGCAAAGTGACCTAGAAGATGTTTTTAAGGAAGCTAGAGTATAAATAAGAGGCAAGGCTCTCTCATTTTGGATCACACTTGAGCATATTGAATATATATAAGTTTCTGAGGTAACCAAAGGATATCTAAGCAGAATTTCAGAAGGAAGGTGAAGAAAAGAAGGCCGGTGTTGGCCCTTGACCAAGTTTTGGGAGATACTTGGTCATATTTGATCATTTTTGGGACTTCAACGCCCTATCGAAGAAAGCGTGAAAGACAAAGTAGAGATCGCGGGATCTTGACCAATGTTCGGTTCTTTTTGGGTTTTGGGGAATATGTAATGGGAAAGGGATGTCGGCCTGTGGGTTTACCCACGTTTAGGCCCACTTTTGTAATGTATAAATAGATATCTAGGTGATGTAAGTAGAAAAAGTATGTGGTGAAGAAGATTGGACAAGGGCTTAGTGCTATAATTGATCTATGTGATTGACTTGTAGAGCTGAGTGCAAGTGTTGTAAGTGCTGAGTGCACAGGTTGTAAGGAGGCTCTGTGTTAGATCTACTCGGGGAAGGAGGATCTGGCGAGGAGCGCGCAGATCTCTTGTCCTATGCGGAGTAAGGTTTTGATAGATTTGTGTTGTAACCTGATTTACTGAAGATAATAAAGAAGAAGAGTTGGTGGACGTAGCCCTAGGGTAGGGGTGAACCACATAAATACTGTGTGTTATGCTTTGTGCTTATTCTGAGATGTTTTGTATTGCTAAGTGCTTAGATTATATTGGATAGATCTATTATTGCTTTGTTCTTATGAGATGTGAATGAATGTTAGATATGATATATATGAAGATGCTTAGTGTTGATCTACTAGATCTGATCTGTTTTACTGTTGCTAAGTGCTGAAATACCTTAGATCTAAGTGAATACTGCGATGCTCTGTACTTTCTGTGAAGTATAATAAGGAATGGATATTGATGAATGACCTATGCTAAGTGCTTTCTAAGTGTCGTAATCACAGAGTTGTGTCCCAGATAAGGTTGCAAACACCTGAGTCTTGCAACCACCCCTGCCTCTGCCTCAAGCGAGACTTCATCTGCTTCACAGTTGTTGCCGAAAGGGCCGGTAGTTAGGGTTTTGTTGGTGCATTGTTGTAGCATTGAACCCTGTGTCTACCCCTATGCCAACAAATGGTTATGTTGCCGAGACTTGAAACTGTGATTGTAGGGAACTGAGAAAGAAAAGATTTGTGAAAAGATTCGATCTAGAAACCGTGAAATCTCTGTGTGTAGATCCATGCCCTAGTGCACAGTATTCTACTAGTCTATAAACTATGTGTTGAAAGGAAGAAGAACGATATGAAATAAATAAGGCCAGATCTGAAGAAAAGAAGCAATATCTGAATGCTTTATGCTCTAAGAAAGGTAAAAGTAGAAGTTTCTAAGAAAAAAAGGTTAGATCTGTAGAAAAGAGTTAAGATATGTAAGCTCAGTGCTCCGATAAAGGTAAGAATAGTTAAAAGTTGTTAGATCTGAAAGCTTTGTGCTCTGTAGAAGTAAGATAAGTAGAAATTTTGTTTCTAAAAGTATGGATCTAGGTATTTTTAATAGAGTTTGTCCTAGTTTGGAAACTAGGCCCTTAATAGATGAAAGAAAGTTTGATATGAATAGATTTGATAGATATGTTATACCTATGCTTAGAAAGAATGTTTGGACTAACAAGTGGATGCAGGATCCTCGAAATAATTTTTTGCAGGCTAGCTACCATTACCCTAGTGCGTAGTACAGAAGAGGTTGGGGATCATTTAAAAGAAAGAGAGGATTAACCCTTTGTTACAGTTGCAGAAGATCGAGACATATTGCTAAGGAATGCCCTAGTGGAAGACCTAGTTGTCTCTGTTGCAAAGCTTTAGACCATGAAGTGTTGGATTTCCCTAGAATGATTGCTAAAATTGAAGACATGAATCTGAAAGAAGAAAACCCTAAGGCAAATCCAGAACTAGAAGAACCCCAGAAAGAATCAAAGAATATATTACTACAGATGAAAGGCACCTTGACTGATCACCGACATGTCAAGTTAGTAGAGATATTTAAAGAAAAAGAATGCATCGAGGTAAGAATAGGAGACTTCGACATTGACTGTGTTCTGGATGGGGAAACACAGGTGAATGTTATGATAGAAAGAACTTGGGAAGCTATAGGAAGGCCTGCTATGACCGCTTCACTAAGTGGAATAGGGTTATTCAGAGGGAAATTGGTAAACCTATGTGGAAGGCTCACTCAGATATCTATGAATGCTAATGGAATTTCGACAGAAGAAGATTTTGAGATTATCAAATTTATTGAGGACAACGCCCCATTTACTATGTTACTTGGAAGACCTTGGATTGAAAGAGATCAAGCCAGGAAGAAGGAAAAAGAAAAGGTTTTAGAACAATAGAGACAAGAGTTAAAGGACTTCATGAACAGAAGGATCATGCAGTTGATTGAAGAATAGGAGAACATATCAAAGCTATATCACACTAGGAACCCAGATGTCGAAGTTATCAGAATGCCAGAGGACTCACAAAAGACTAAAGTTTCTATATTAGATAAAGAAGAGATTTTATACCTGAACCCTAAGAGAGAACGTCAGGAGCGCGAAGCAACTATGCCAAAGGAAAATAGGAATCAAAATGGAAAACGATAGACCGAGTTGAAGATTACTAGGAAGAAGGCCATAAAATTAAGTAAGAAGAGGGAAAAGATTGAAAAGTTGCAGGAGATTCTAGATAGAACATCGCAGAAAGAAAACTTGCAGAATGGGAGCTTCGCCAAGATATCAGAACAACGACCTATGGCACTTCATCATGGCGAAGCGATATAGTCATTGGACCGAAATACCCATTCGACTTTAGCCCCGAACGAATAGAAAAGTGTTAAAGTATCATCGCCACACCATTAGACCATGCTAGAACAGATAGGACAAGAGTTAATGAAGCCCCATATCCGTTACAAACGATTTGTCACCGAGTTAATTACTTATTTCGTCACGCCAGGGACATAATCCATTTTTGCTAATTATGAATTTGAGCTCGCAGACTACATGAATTGTGAACAATGATTACTCCACTCTTAACCTCTATCCTATTATAGTACCTACGTTACTGTGAGAACCTGAGACACTGATCTTGAGCGTATATGTTCGATGAATTTAGCACAACTGAAGAATATTCAAGAGAGGTACTCGCTAGCCTCAGAACCGAAAGAGTCATGTTGGAGCGAGGAATGTCTATAGGTTTACATGCATCATCGATGAGAGGAGTGCAAGCCTCCCCATTGACTGCTTGAGTAGGAACATCCCAAGCCGGTGCAAAATGAAGAACCAAAGATAAAGACGATATGGCCAACACAAATTTGGTTCCATCCATCCTACCTGCTTACATACCACCTCTGAGTGGTGCGATCAACATAGACAGTGTGCCTAGAGACTTCGAGTACACTCTAGTCACTGCGTACCTGCCGAAAGGGATACGTGCAGTCCACGTAGATCAAGACAATATTGTAGCATTGAAGTTCAGTGACTTCAACCTGGGAGATCGTAAAGTCTATAGCATGCTTTCCCCATACAAGTACCTAACTAGAACCAAGCGAAAGAACTCGAAGATTGTCCCTCAGCAATGGACTATGAACCTTGCACAGTCAACTCTGTTGAACGTCATGAAGATCCCGCATTTCGTATGTCACCAGGAAGTCAATACCTATGTTAAGGTACTCCTGGCGAGCTACCATGGAGGATACCTATGGTTGAACTGCCGCATCACAGTTGATCCAGCGTTGATCAATAGGATCACAGGTCTTAGCATGCAAGGCCTTGATCCCCATGATTACTATCCTGGAAAGACTGCGGATCACGCCCTTGCTCAGAATATTAAAGAATCTTATGGTGATGTTGAGAAAGGAGCGTGAGGCTACAAGTTAGATTCTATTGAAATTGGTGTAGTTCGCCTCTCATGTCAACTAATCGAAGGGAAGTTGGTACGCAAGAATCGACCCACGCAAGTATTCGGCTTTGTAGTTGACCTCACAGGGAAGTGCACAGAGGGACTACAGATGAACTGGGCGAAGTACCTGGTGAATCAACTAGAGACTAACTGGAGAGAAGCCCAAGATCAGGGGCAAGAATTTTAGTTTAGTTAGCTCTTGATACTTATAGCTTTCGTTGCATGGGAGCTATCGGAAGGTGAAACCGTCTCGGACCTAGACCCTTTTGAGCCCTTAGCCACTAAGTTCAACACATTATGGTATTCCAATGACATGAACAAGCAATGGAAATCAAATGCCATCTTCCATACCTACTATAACCAGTTGACGAACTCCATCCAGTGTGAGCCTCGAATAACCCTGAATACCCTCCACAGGTTTATAGCTTTGATGAAGTTATTCGCAGAACACCATTTCATATATATTACAACACACGCTGATGAGCACAAGGAACAACTTCAGTCTTATTATACGCTGACAGAAGAAGACCTGGAGGAAATCACCAAGGAATGGTCGATAGACCTCCCTTTTTCAGCAGACCCCATAGAATTTGCCGACATCGACAGCCTAGAAGCTACGTAGGATACACCTGGGCCCAGTAAGACGAAGAAAACAATGAAGATGAGGAAGGATGAGGAAATACAGGATATAGAAAGCAGATCTGTAAGGACCACATCTATTACACCAGAGAAAGAAGGTAATGATGAAGACTTAGAAGAAGTCGAACAGAGGCTAGGAGACGAAGTAGAAATCATAAAGAAAAGGAAGGGTTCACCTCCGAAGCCTTCCTCCCGGAAGAAATTGAAAGCACCCGTAACTAAGATGCAGACCATGCTCACTCCAGATAACTTCAGTTTCCTCCTTGCAACTATGAACAAAGCTATAGAAGAGATAACACAAAAGAAGGAAGCTAGGCAAGAGACGATGTGCAATAGAATTGAGAGCGAGCTCCAAGGAGTGTAGCAGGCACTAACTGCGCAGTCTCCACTACGCCCCTGCCAGAAGGAACAACAGAAGAGGTAGATGAACCAATTCAACTCTCCAAGATTGTTTCCATAGTCAAAGTACGCCTTTGAAAAGCACAGGAAGAAACAACATAGGCCACCCAGGCCTTAAAGCAAGCACATGAGGAAATCATCGAGAAAAGTTGAGCTACACAACAAGAGAAGGACGCCATCCAAGTGAAATTCAAAGAAGACAGAGTAAAGATCCAAAAAGAGAAAGATCAGCTGCTCACGAAGTAGATCAAGATTGAAGAAGCAGTCAATAGAGTATTTTTCTTTGTGACCAGCTTAGAGAAGAAAGAAGAAGAACCCTTAGAACGCCAAGTAATGAAGCTTGCTGAAGTTATTCAACAACTTCAACAAAGAGTCATAGAATTAGAACTTCAAACCATACCAAGTACCCCGCAAGAAGAGCATGACCAACAAGAAAAGATTGCGCATAGCACAGTAGAAAGGATTAAAGCACTCACTGAGGAATGCAAACAATTAAGTAGAATAAGTGCGCAGATACATGAAAACCTAACCGAAAATCCAGAATTGCGTAAATTGGAGTCGCAACTCAAGGAGGTGAAGCATGAAGTCGAAAAGCTACAGGTGCAATTGAAGGCCCTATCACCCGTAGAGAAAATGAAGCGGTCTCACGAGCAGCACATAGCACAGCAGCAGATCCATATGATCCAAAGCAAGGTAATTGAAGTAACTCAACAACTTCAACCTTTGCAGGATAAGGCATGTTAGCTATTTATATAGATTGATAACCAAGGAACAGAGCTGGAGTAGGTCGTGAATTTAGTAGAACAACGCCTAGAAGGTCCAATGAATTTTTCACGCATCCAAGAGTTTTCCAAGTAAGAAGCAGTAGCAATACAGTAGGTCGAAGCAACTTGAGCCAAGATCGAGGCGTTCGAAGAAGAATTGGTCAGACCTGAGTGACTCGGGACGAGTCACAGGTGAGTTTTGGGGGCCTGTTGGCCGTTGACCAAGTTTTGGGAGATACTTGGTCATATTTGACCATTTTTGGGACTTTGACGCCCTATCGAAGGTGTTATCACTCCAAGAAACTCCTTAGGTTTGTGGACTAAGGATGCTTGGTAACTTAGAAATAATGGTTTTTATGTGTTTGGGACAATGGGGTCTTTAAAGATTTATGTAAGACACAACTTATCACACATCTAAAGGTACAGTGCTTTCAGGAAACAATAATCAAATCAGATAATTGAAAAAGAGGATGGAGAACACTATTCTTGATTGCCAATACAAGTGAATGTAGGGCTTGATACAAGACAGAGAGAAATCCTTTAATTTCAAGTCTATGATCTCAATAAAGAGATAACAGTCTTCATGAACTAAAATAAACTAAAACAAAGTATAGAAAATGAAAGATGGACAATTCTGATATTGAAAACGAAAGGAAACTGAACTTTATTTCTGCAAAAAGAGTCTATACAGTAGCATAAAATATCTCCCAGTTTGAACCCTTGTCTCTTAGCAAAAATAGGCATTTATAGCCTCTTACAATCAGTTTTACAGATCCTAAAAACATGGATCTGTGTTTAAAAATAACAATTCAAATGTAATTAAACAACTTCATAATAAATATTTAACAACTAAACTATCATTCAGATTGTTTCCAATCTCAAAAATTCGCCATCTATATCCTTTGGCTCCTGGAATCTGCGATGTAATGAAACATGGCAGGACACCTATCTTGACAGTTGGATTTCTTCAACGTTCATAATCGATCTTTGAGGAAAATTGTTTTGCATGTGGTTTCCAAAATTCTCTCGAACCTCTGATGCTGAGTCCTTTGCATGCGATCTGATATTCCCTTGATACCCTGGAACCTCTTNTATTTCTGCAAAAAGAGTCTATACAGTAGCATAAAATATCTCCCAGTTTGAACCCTTGTCTCTTAGCAAAAATAGGCATTTATAGCCTCTTACAATCAGTTTTACAGATCCTAAAAACATGGATCTGTGTTTAAAAATAACAATTCAAATGTAATTAAACAACTTCATAATAAATATTTAACAACTAAACTATCATTCAGATTGTTTCCAATCTCAAAAATTCGCCATCTATATCCTTTGGCTCCTGGAATCTGCGATGTAATGAAACATGGCAGGACACCTATCTTGACAGTTGGATTTCTTCAACGTTCATAATCGATCTTTGAGGAAAATTGTTTTGCATGTGGTTTCCAAAATTCTCTCGAACCTCTGATGCTGAGTCCTTTGCATGCGATCTGATATTCCCTTGATACCCTGGAACCTCTTTATAATTTGCAAAAATTGACCTGTTTTGTCCTTGGTTTCAAAAAACGCTTTTCATGCTTTCACCAGCTAACAGGATTTATAATTCGCTCGTTAGCTGGTGAAAGCGCTACCTTTCACTAGCTAACGGGTCATAAAATTTCGCTTTGCACTAGTGAAAGTTCCGTTTGAGCCAAAAATGGACTTTCACCTCCAAAATGCGATTTCAACAAAAATTCAATGTGTTTTTTATTTCTCCCCTTGCATGTTAACAACCACTTGAGCAAGTACCTTCAAATCTGGATGGGATTCTTGCTTTTATTTTTGTTTCAATCTTCTTATCTACCTTTTAAGGAATTTGGCAAGCCACCATAGACTATTGTAATCTTTTCTGAGTTTCTGCTTTCTTTTCTTCTCTTTAACACTTTCCCGAGCCAGCCTCTGAAATGCAGCGTTGGTTTTTACAAAGTTATCAGACAACTTCTTATACCTTTCTTTGATTACCCGTTCCAAAACCTCTTGCTGAGCGATTACCTATTTCAGATGCTTGATTTTCTGAGATTTCATTGACTTGGAGATTTTTGATGTTTCTCCTTCCTCTGTATGAGTGAAGGTCTCATAATTCTGTGCAAACTCAGTTGACTTCTCAGGACTCTTGGTGACAGGGCTCTCACCTTGTTGCTCTGGTTTTGAGTCCGTGTAGGGAAGGTTTAATAGGTTTGTTCTTTTTTCTGTAAGTTGCTCTATCGGATGCTCTGTAGTGGTTTCAAAGTTTAACCTTTTCTTTGACCTGTGGGATTTTACTCCAGATATTCTATCTTCTGGAGGTCCTGGCAGGGTCCTCCTCTTCCTCGAACTTCTTTGAGGAGTCAACTGTTTCTTTGAACCTTTCCCCTGTTCATTTAAGGGCTGAGTCTGTGTTTCAAAGCCCTCCCACAATAGAAAATGCTGCCAGCTCCTTCCCTACTATTTTAATTCCTCCAGAATGATCAATTTGGTAAGGCCAAAGTGGCACAAAGTATTCTTCATGCTCAGGGGTTGAGCCCGGATCTTCTTGCAAACCTTAGTTAAACTATTATGTAGGAAAAAAGGTAAATTGGGGAGAGTTTTACCTGTGAAATGGTCTAGGAGCTTAAAATGATACATCATGATTTTGTCATACCTACCCTCCGAGGTTATGTAGAGTTGGATGCCCTTAAATAGCTCATGCCATTCCTCTCCTAGATAGGAGACCGACATGTTCTTTTTCCATGCATTGTGCCTGAACTCTTCCTTCAAATAGGCTCTAAAATTTAAGTTTTTGGTGGCAGTGGTTTTGAACCAACTCTGGCCCGAACTTGGTAGGTTGGTCGATGCAGCGATGGCAGCTTCATCTACTAATATCTCCAAGGACCCAACACGGGCCTTATTCCCGTTGAAAGTTTTGGCAAAAGCTTCTGCTGTCAACTGGTGGAAACCATTTTGCAACCTCTCAACAAATTCAATACACCCTGCGTTTGAGAAAATTTTATGGACTTCTGTATGTGTCTGTGGAAAATATAGGATGTCCAACTCTTTTCTGAGTAGAGAACCACTGCGTCTCCTTTCCATTTGCAGTTTGAAAACCTCAATGATTCTGTATACCAATGCAGAAAAATTTTAATTGGGTCGAGGTCTTGCGTTGTTGAAAACACTCGACTATGTTCTTTCCACATTAGAAACTTAACAAACATTTGTGAACGATGCGTGATAGGGAAGAAATGATCTGATTTGATGTTGTCAGCCTGGTAGTACAGCTTCTATACCTGCGCTAATGGATTTGAACTTGCCATTCCCGACGCCATGATTGTGGAGCATGATTTTCTGAACCAGATCCGATTTGTAATCCGACTTGGACGTGGAACTCGAGTTTTCATGATTATCCACTTTCACCAGCGCGCCTTTCTTGATTGCATGACGTGATTTGATCGCATCATCATTCGATTTTTGAAACGTGGATCAACGCTCGTGATTCTCGCTTTCT
This sequence comes from Picea sitchensis, assembly GCA_010110895.2. Taxonomy (NCBI): domain Eukaryota; kingdom Viridiplantae; phylum Streptophyta; class Pinopsida; order Pinales; family Pinaceae; genus Picea; species Picea sitchensis. The sequence goes on from SNQJ01S0033803.1 coordinate 73,711, forward strand.
CTAGCCAACGACCCGTGGAAAACGCCCCTTAGCTGTTGAAACTGACCGCTTTCACCAGCGCACATTCCTGTGGAAAACGCCCCCTAGCTGTTTGAAAGTCATCACTTTCACCAGCGCACAACCCGCGACAATGCTTCTTTGGATGTTTTGAAAATCAATACTTTCACTAGCGTAGAGACCTATGAGAGATGCTCCTTAGCTGTTGAAAGTCGCCACTTTCACCAGCTAACACTCATCTTTTAAACACACGTTAGCTGTTGAAAGCATTTTATGAAAATTTTAAAGAGAAGACATTTATGGGTCATCTTATTTCTAAGACAAAAATCAAAACCTAAGTTTTGCAGCTAGAAAAACTCAAAAATAATTTGAGAAAACTACCAATAGCCATGCTATCCACCACAAAATGTGACCAAAGGGACGGTTTCATTTTGGGAGATAACATTTGGCTCCAACTGGGATGGGCATCTCCCTGTGAGGTGACCAAGAACCTAGCTAGACTCAGTAGCCTTATTACAATTTGAAACAGAAATTTGAAAAATAGTTTGCTAGTACCATTGGTCATGGAGTTATTTAAGTGACAGAAACAAAGAAAAAGAACTGAAAAAGAATATGTACAAGTAGAACAAGGTTTCAAAGGAAGCCTTATGAGAAATATATCTTCAGGAAGCGCCCGTTGAAAGGGCCACCTGCTACTGCCTCGCCTGAAAGAGTTTGGAGAACAAAGGTATTGTTCTGCTGCACCACTGTTATGACAAAAGGACTTGTCCAGAGAGCCTCAAATTTTCCGTGTTTCCCCTTCTCCTGCCTGGTTGCATCCCACTTTAAGACTAAATCCCCTATTTTGAAGACATTTGATTTGACTTTCTTGTTGAAAGTTTCTTTGATTCTTTCTTGATGCAATTCTGTTTTTTCCAAGAGCTGCTCTCTATCTTGTTGTAGTTCTACCAAATTTTGAATTCTCCTGGTCAAATCACTTGGTTCAGAATCAGTTTCTTGTAAGAACTTTGCAAACGGTAACGCAAGTTGAACAGGAAATATGGCCTCAGTACCATATACCAACTTGAAAGGAGATGTACCAATTGATTTCTTACATGTAACCCTCTCAGCCCACAAGGCAAACTTCAGTTTGGAATACCAACCTCTGGAATTTTGTTCAAGCAGCTTCTTTATGATTCTGACTAAAAACTTGTTGGATGACTCAGCTAAGCCATTCCCTTATGGATAGTAGGTTTTGGAATGTACCAGCTGAATTCCCAATTCTTCACACAATTTCACCAAGTGTTTATCTTTGAATGCAACAGTGTTATCAGTGACCAATCTCTTGGGACAGCCAAATCTGGCAAATATGTTTTCTTGCAAAAAATTTATGATGATAGTATGATTGGCGTTCCAGGTGGGAATATCCTCAATCCACTTTGTAAAGTAATCGGTGGAAAAAAGGATCCATCGGTGCTGACCACTAGAAGGCGGATGAATTTCACCTATGAAGTCCAGGCCCCACTGCTGGAAAGGCCCTGTGACCACTATAGGTTTGAGGGGAAGAGACTTCAGTTGTTGTTTACCTTCGAATCTTTGACACTTGTCACAAGTTTTCACAAACTTATACACATCTGAAAATAAGGATGGCCAGTAGTAACCAGATATTAAGATTTTATGTGCAGTGGTTTTCCAATAGTGATGTCCTCCACATTCACTATTATGAAATTCAATCATGACCTTAGCTGCTTCTTCTTGATTTACGCACCTCAACAATAAACCTATGGGGTTTTTCCAGAACAACAAGATGTCATTGATGCAGAAATTTATGGCTTTGAGCTTTAAATCCTTTCTTTGAGTTTTTGTCAAATATGATGGGACTGATAAAGTTTGCAAAAAATGAATAATATGACTGTACCATTTGCAATCAGCTAAGTGAGATGAGACCTGCATTTCCTTACCTTCTTTATTCTCTGAAGAATGATCATTTTCTACATTAATATTCATCAAATTTATTTCAAGCAGCCTACAATTTTCCTCTGCCAGAAGTTTAGCAAGGCTTTGACCTTTAACAAGTTTTGTTGGTTTGATTTCAACATCGAATTCAATCAACCTTGCTATCCACTTACTCCTCTTGCAATCAATTTCGGGTTGGACAAGAACATCTTTAACTGAACTGGAGGGAACGAAATCTATTACCTTTGCCTGAAGAATATAAACTCTGAAAGCTTTCAGTGACTTGACAAGTGCATATGCTTGTTTCTCTAACAATTCATACTTTACTTCTGCTTCCCTCAAGACCTTACTGAAGAAGGCAACCAGCTGCTTCTGATCATCGACATTTTTCTACAAGAGTACTGCTGCGATTGTATCACTGGAAGCAAATGAAAAATGTAAAATACCTTGGAGAAATCGGGGCTGATCAAAACAGGGGCAGTTGTGATGGCTTCCTTGATGGCATTGAATGAATGTCTGGTTGCTTCAGTCCATTTTACCTCAGAGTCCTTTCTCAACATAGCAGTGATATGCTTTGTGAGTTCAACAAAATTTACTATAAACCTTCTGACAAAGTTTATAGTCCCAAGGAAAGACTGAATGTCCTTCTTTGATCTAGGAAGAG
>SNQJ01S0033803.1:81571-104916 GCA_010110895.2 Picea sitchensis
TGAAACATGTAATGCCTATGATGTGCCAACCTATGATTCAATAAATTAAATGTTGTTTAAGACATTCTTCTTTTAAATTAATAATGTAAATGACAATTTGCAATTTTAATATATAACTAAATTTGTTTTCAACATGCAATGATACCTGTGAACTCCCACCCTCTTCAAACTCTCCTAATGAGAATTGAGACAAGCCTTCCCAAGTAGTAGGAGATGGAATAGGGATCTGTGAAAAACACAACTAAAAACTAAATCTAGGATTCAATGTGTTCACATTTATACAAAATTATAAATGTCATGTTGTTATTCTTATTCAAAAGATTGGAAATTGGACAACTAAAGTGCTCATTTGTGGATATGAGAAAACACATACCTGATTCAACCCATCCAAATTTAAACTTGTGGAATCAAGTCCCCTATTAACTGGAGATTCATTTAACATATTTCCAAATTGCAATTAATTACAATAACAACTCAATTATTTCTATAGATACAATGATATGTATCTAGATATAGAATTAGAAGTAAACTATCCTCAAATGCATAAAAAATTTACTAACTAGAACATGTACCAATCCGTTATTCGGTTCATCATTCTGAATGACCTCCTTCCAACCATTACGAATTTTTTTTGCATACTCTTTAAGATCTTCTACTGACATGGTATCTAACTCCTCATTTGTTTTATAAACAAAACTGGCCTGAGAATTGGCTTTTGCTCGTTGATGGTTCAAACCAACATACACACCATAAAAAATCGATTCCAAATTTTCTCCGATTGCATTGCTAGCCTCTTTGTCAACCTCTTATGAAGCTCGCAACTCTGAATGTGAAGCAAATTCCCCTGTTGGGAGAGATACTAAAGGTCATGGAGACCTATGCAATGTCGCATTTCGATATGCCCCTTTTCGATTATATGTATGTTCTTTACTAGCCCCATAATAATCGAACGATAGACTAGTATAATCAGGGTGCATGTCCATGAAAAACTCTGCATAAAAGTTTCTATATACAATGATATGTATCTAGATCTAGAATTAGAAGTAAACTATCCTCAAATGCATAAAAAATTTACTAACTAGAACATGTACCAATCCGTTGCTCGGTTCATCATTCTGAATGACCTCCTTCCAACCATCATAATTTTTTTTTGCATACTCTTTAATATGTTCTACTGACATGGTATCTAACTCTTCATCTATTTTGTAAACAAAAATGGCTTGAGAATTGGCTTCCGCTCGCTGACGGTTCAAACCAACATCAACGCTATAAAAAATCGATTCCAATTTTTCCCCGATTGCATTGCTAGCCTCTTTTCCAACCTCTGATGAAGCTCGCAACTCTGAATGTGAAGCAAATTCCCCTGTTGGGTGAGATACTAAATCTCGTGTAGGCCTATGCAATGTCACATTTCGATATGCCAATTTTTGATCATATGTCTTTCGTTTACCAACCCCATAATAATCAAATGGTAGACTAGTATAATCCGGGTGCATGTCCATGAAAACATCTGCATAGAAGTGTCTAGAAAAATAATTTGGAACCTCATCATTCCACCACAATTTCCCATATGGTGCCAAAAATCTATTATACATATGTCCTGCTATGTTGGGGTGCTTAAAATATTGCACCTTCAACATCTTTCTCTTTGGCCCATCTTTGAAATTGAACATCGAAATTATGTTTTCTTTTGAAACTTTATTTTTTACTACGTCCCATTTATCAGGGCCCATCACCTCTGACTTTTTCTGCCTCATCAAATCGATAAAATTACCAGTGGTTGGCCCCATATTTTGATATACATCCATAAAGTTTTGCAATGAATGAAAAACAATATGCAAGCTTTGTTTACTCTCCCAAGGTAGATCCAAGCTCCTAAAATCATTTTCCAACCTGATTTTAACACCTGAGAATTGCTCAAGGGTCATTGCTTCAGTAATCCCTTCCCAGGTAAGCTCATCACCAACATCTGAAGGATAGGTGGACGTAGGAATGTAATCTTATGTTTCTTGCTAACGCCACCTCCTAAATCCACCTTCACCCTCTTCACCAACATTAGAATCTCCGTGACACCCACTCTCTCTTTAATTGTATTCCCTCACACTAAACTCATTGTCTAGACACACATTTGAAAGTAATTACAACATTTAACTTGACATAAATATAAATACACAAAAATAAACAAAATCAAAGAAAATTACCAACAATATTTTCTTGTCCTGATGTATTCCCTACATTCTCAGGTGTAGGAGTATCAATGTGCAACCTATCTAAAAATGTTGCATCCATAGCACTTGTTTGAGAAAATTCTCGAGTTGATCTATTCACAAATTTGTTTGATAATCTCCTCAGACGAGATTGTCGTTGGTCACTTAGAGTCTCAGTCGAAGAACGGGTTCCTCTTCTTCTTTCTTGGGATAGCCTAGAGAGTTTGCGAGGAATGTTTGGAGACTCCTATCTAGACATATCGACTCAATATATATCCTTTGAAAATTCATGAATATGAAAGCTCATAAGTTATAGAAACATTAAATGGAAATACTAAATTTATAACACAAGCATTTAAGAACATATATTGAAAAAACTAGAACAACCATATTTTTTACAATCATTGACAAAAATAATCACTGACAAAACATTTACTTAAAACTAAAACAAGAAAAAATATCATATGATACATTTTGTTACTATCCTCTTAGATATATTCTCAAAAAATATTTCAAGGGATCATTGATCAAACCCTCAGGGCAGATCTCATCATGACACATGGAATAAATTGCCAAGGAGAACTTTTAGGGTAAAATATCAATAGACTAACCAAAAACATACACATTTGGCACCAACAATATAAGAGAATGACAACATACTCAAGGTGGCATTAGGAAGGAGATAAAGAGAACAAAATCAGATAGTCTATGATTCATATAGTATATGATTATTGCATGTTCACTAGTATGTACACTATAACTAGGAGTGATGCCCAACTTAGCTCCAAGTAATACAAATGATTCTGGGAATTACAATGGAATCAGATTAGGCATAGGATAGTTAAATCTCATTAGCTAATAGAAACAGAGACCTATCATATTTACATAATATAATCACAGTCATGGTCGTATTGTATTACTATCGATCCTAGTTATGTGAGCATAGTGACCAATAATCTTCTATATCAATTCCACATGTTATAACTATGATATATTATGGGATTCCTTATCCTTATTACACGTATTGAATAGTGTAAATAGATATATTACTATAAGCAACACTATAACTATACTAGTAGCATCATTAACAAGGGTCTTAAAAAGGGTATACTCTTATCCAATACAGATGGGTTTTACTTAATTTGATTAAGAGAGAGCTAAAGCAATGGAATTAGCTTCATATATTACCCGTATGAGCTATGTGAATATTACGATATAGTTAAGAGTGTAATTCTGAGTCTAAGGTATAGGTTGTTGGATTACTTAGAGGGGGGTGGGGGGGGTGTTGAATCAATAATAGAGAAATTGTAATCCCTCTTAACCAAATAATCCAAGTGTTATATCAATGTAGAATTATCATCCAATAATGAGCAATGAATAAATGAACAATCATACACATACATAATACACTAGTGTTTTACTTGGAAACCCAAAGCGGTAGAAAACCACATAATTCATTTTCTTATATGTCTTGAAGAATTACATTCATTGGAATGAAGAATTACATTCATTGGAAGCACCAACTTCCTTTGTTTTCCAGCTGCCAGTAGAAGGAGGCTCCAACCTCCTAGTTTCTCAAAATACAACCTGAGGGAAGCTCCAGCTCCCCAATTCTCTAGCTACAACCAGAAGGAGGCTACAACCCCCTATGTTCTCCAACTACAAACGGAAGGTGGCTACAACCACCTGTCATTTCCTTGTCCAAATACCCTGAAGTAGAAGTAGAATGATTGTCACACTATCACTGTGAGATATACCACTGTAAACATGTACCAATGAACTTGAACCATGCATCAACCAGTACCTCAACCTGTAATCAACCTGTACCATAAACAAGTGCATCAACCATGCACCAACCTGTACCAAACAACCTGTAATCAAACTGTACCATAAATAAGTGCATCCAACCATGTACCAAGTATGTACCAATCATGTTTCACTTACTCATCAACTATGACTCATCAATATGTACCAACATCATCAACTATACACCTCATGTATGTGCCAACTCATCAACTACTTGTCTCAACCATGTACCCAACATGTACCTTAACCAAAATCCCTCGTCAATTTCATCATCCAAATATGATTTGTATCTCTATAATAGACCTGGTGTATATAATCACATACCCCCAAACCTTCCTTAACTTTAACAACAAGAGACTAGCATTTTCATCAAACTTTTCTTTCGTCTCACATGACTAGTTTTGGATTAGTCAACAACCCTAACTTGAAATAATCATAACTATGTACCTGTAATGAATAAGGATATGAAATTGATATACAATGTTCTTCAGTGTGTTTTATGCAATTCCTCCAAGTGTCACTACTTGAAACCTCTCAGAAAAGGATTTATAGCAAAAATGGCATACCTTGTTGAATTATGGTTTATTCTAGAGAGTGACCTTGTAGAGCGTGCCTCGCACGAAATATTTGTTGAATAGACCTAAAAAAGTTACATAGAATACTACAGACTATAATATAACCAAAAAAAAATTCTTACTGAATTTAGATCTGTTATGAAGAAGTTATGACGTTTTTTCTCGAAACCCCTGTTTTAGACTAGTTTCAGGACTAGCCACAAACCCTATTTTCCACAGAGTGTAACTCCAAAAATACAAGGACCCAAAAGATCATTTTTTTACCATAGATACTTGGATATGTTTCCTCATTGGAATATCAATTTCATGGTCTGAATGATTCTAGAAAAAAAATTATTGAGAAAATGATGAGATGACCTGTAAATAACATACCTTAAAAGATCATCAAAATAACTTATCCTCCCTTGAATTTTGGTTGTTGGCACAGGGGCAGACCCAGGGTTCAACGCTACAAAATCACACCAACAAAAACCTAACTATCAGCCCTTTCGGAAACACCTGCGAAGCATATGAAGTCTCACCCAAGGTAGAGGCAGGGGTGGTTGCAAGACTCAGGTGTTTGCAACCTTAGTTGGGACACAACTCTGTGATTACAACACTTAGCAAGCACTTAGCATAGGTCATTGATCAATATAAATTCCTTGTTATACTTCGCAAAAAGTACATAGCATTGCAGTATTCACTTAGATCTAAGGTATTTCAACACTTAGCAATAGTAAAACATATCAGATCCAGTAGATCAACACTAAGCATCTTCATATATATCAGATTTAACATTCATTCACATATTAGAAGCAAAAAGCAAGAATAGATCTATCCAATATAATCTAAGCACTTAGCAATAGAAAACATCTAAGAATAAGCACAAATCATAACACACAGTATTGGCATGGTTCACCCCCACCCTGGGGCTACGTCCACCAACTCTTCTTCTTTATTAACTTCAGTCAATCAGGTTACAACACAGAGCTATCAAAACCTTACTCCACATAGGACAGGAGATATGTGCGCACCTCGCCAGATCCTCCTTCCCCGAGTAGATCCAGCACATAGCCTCCTTACAACCTGTGCACTCAGCACTTACAACACTTTCACTAAGCTCTGCAAGTCAATTACATAGATCAATAATAGCACTAAGCCCTTGGCCAATCTTATTCACCACATGCTTTTTCTACTTACATCACATAGACATCTATTTATACATTACAAAAGTGGGCCTAAACGTGGGTAAACCCATAGGTCGACATCCCTTTCCCGCTACATATTCCCAAAAACCCAAAAAGGAACCAAAGTGGGCCAAGATCTCCTGATCTCTACTTTGTCTTGCACACTTCCTTCTGTTAGCTCCCAAAATGAACCCATCCCTTTGGTTGCATTTTGTGGTGGATATCATGGCTATTGGTAGTTTTCTCAAATTATTTTTGAGTTTTTCTAGCTGCAAAACTTAGGTTTTGACTTTTGTCTTAGAAATAAGATGACCCATAAATGTCTTCTCTTTAAAATTTTCATAAAATGCTTTCAACAGCTAACATGTGTTTAAAAGATGAGTGTTAGCTGGTGAAAGTGGCAACTTTCAACAACTAAGGAGCGTCTCTCATAGGTCTCTGCGCTGGTGAAAGTATTGATTTTCAAAACATCCAAAGAAGCATTGTCGCGGGTTGTGCGCTGGTGAAAGTGATGACTTTCAAACAACTAAGGGGTGTTTTCCACAGGAATGTGCGCTGGTGAAAGAGGTCAGTTTCAACAGCTAAGGGGCGTTTTCCACGGGCCGTTGGCTGGAGAAAGCAGGAATCACGAGCGTTTATCCACATTTCAAAAATCGAATGATGATGTGATCAACTCACGTCATGCAATCAAGAAAGGCACGCTGGTGAAAGTGGATAATCATGAAAACTCGAGTTCCACGTCCAAGTCGGATTACAAATCGGATCCGTTTCAGAAACTCATGCTCCACAATCATGGCATCGGGGATGGCAAGTTCAAATCCATTAACATAGGTACAGAAGATGTACTACTGGGCTGACAACATCAAATCATATCATTTCTTCCCTATCACGCATCATTCACAAATGTTTGTTAAGTTTCTAATGTGGAAAGAACAGAGTCGAGTGCTTTCAACAACGCAAGACCTTGGCCCGATTAAAAGTTTGTTGCGTTGGTATACAAAATCATTGAGGTTTTCAAACTGCAAATGGTGAGGAGACGCAGTGGTTCTCTACTCAGAAAAGAGTTGGACAACCTATCTTTTCTACAGACACATCCAGAAGTCCAGAAACATTTCTCAAACGCAGGGTGTATTGAATTCGTTGAGAGGTTGCAAAATTGTTGCCACCAGTCGACAGTAGAAGCTTTTTCCAAAACTTTCAACGGGAATAAGGCCCATGTTGGGTCCTTGGAGATCTTAGTAGATGAAGCTTCCATCGCTGCAGCGACCAGCCTACCAAGGTCGGGCCAAAGTTGGTTCAAAAACACTGCCACCAAAAACTTAAATTTCAGAGCCTATTTGAAGGAAGCGTTCAGGCACAATGCATGGAAAAAGAGCATGCCGGTCTCCTATCTAGAAGAGGAATGGCATGAGTTGTTTAAGGGCATCCAACTCTACATAACCTCCGAGGGTAGGTATGACAAACTCATGATGTATCATTTTAAGCTCCTAGACCATTTCACAGGTAAAACTCTCCTCCATTTACCTTTTTTCGTACATAAGAGTTTAACTAAGGTTGGCAAGAAGATCAGGGCTCAACCCCTGAGCATGAAGAATACTCTGTTCCACTTTGGCCTTATCAAATTGATCATTCTGGAGGAATTAAAATAGCAGGGAAGGAGCTGGCAGCATTTTCTATTTTGGGAGGGCTTTGAAACATAGACTCAACCCGTAAATGAACAGGGGAAAGGTTCAAAGAAATAGTTGACTCCTCAAAGCAGTTCGAGGAAGAGGAGGACCCTTCCAGGACCTCCAGAAGATAGAATATTTGAAGTAAAATCCCACAGGTCAAAGAAAAGGTTAAACTTTGAAACCACTACAGAGTAGCCCACAGAGCAGCCTACAGAAAAAAGAACAAACCTATTAAACCTGCCCTACACAGACTCAGAACCAGAGCAACAAGATGAGAGCCCTGTCACCAAGAGTCCTGAGCAATCAACTTAGTTTGCACAGAATTATGAGACCTTCACTCATACAGAGGAAGGAGAAACATCAAAATGCTCTAAGTCAAAGAAATCTCAGAAAATAAAGCATCTGAAAGAGGTAATCGCTCAACAAGAGGTTTTGGAACGGGTAATCAAAGAAAGGTATACGAAGTTGTCTGATAACTTTGCAAAAACCAACGCTGCGTTTGAGAGACTGGCTCGAGAAAGTGTTAAAGAGAAGAAAAGAAAGCAGAAACTCACCAAAGATTACAATAGTTTATGGTGGCTTTGTAAACGCCTTAAAAGGCAGATAAGAAGATTGAAACAAAAACAAAAGAAAAAATCCCATCCAGATTTGAAGGTACTTGCTCAAGTGGTTGTTAACATGCAAGGGGAGAAATCAGAAACACATTGAATTTTTGTTGAAATTGCATTTTGGAGGTGAAAGTCCATTTTTGGCTCAAACAAAACTTTCACCAACACAAAGCAAACTTTTATGACCCGTTAGCTGGTGAAAGGCAGCACTTTCACCACCTAACTAGCGAATTATAAATCCCGTTAGCTGGTGAAAGCAGAAAAAGCATTTTTGGAAACCAAGGACAAAACATGTCAATTTTTGCAGATTATAAAGAGGTTCCAGGGTATCAAGGGAATATCAGATCGCATGCAAAGGACTCAGCATCAGAGGTTCGAGAGAATTTTGGAAACCACATGCAAAACAATTTTCCTCAAAGATCGATTATGAACGTTGAAGAAATCCAACTGTCAAGACAGGTGTCCTACCATGTTTCATTACATCGCAGATTCTAGGAGCCAAATGATATAGATGGCGAATTTTTGAGATTGGAAACAATCTGAATGATAGTTTAGTTGTTAAATCTTTATTATGAAGTTGTTTTATTACATTTGAATTGCTATTTTTAAACACAGATCCATGTTTTTAGGATCTGTAAAACTGATTGTAAGAGGCTATAAATGCCTATTTTTTCTAAGAGACAAGGGTTCAAACTGGGAGATATTTTATGCTACTGTATAGACTCTTTTTGCAGAAATAAAGTTCAGTTTCCTTTCGTTTTCAATATCAGAATTGTCCATCTTTCATTTTCTGTACTTTGTTTCAGTTTATTTTAGTTCATGAAGACTGTTATCTCTTTATTGATCTCATAGACTTGAAATTAAAGGATTTATCTCTGTCTTGTATTAAGCCCTACATTCAATTGTATTGGCAATCAAGAATAGTGTTCTCCATCCTCTTTTTCAATTATCTGATCTGATTATTGTTTCCTGAAAGAACTGTATCTTTAGATGTGTGATAAGTTGTTTCTTACATAAATATTTAAAGACCCCATTGTCCCAAACACATAAAAACCATTATTTCTAAGTTACCAAGCATCCTTAGTCTACAACCCTAAGGAGTTTCTTGGAGTGATAACAAATTGGCACCGTTGCCGGGGAGATGGAATTCAAGCTCTGCTTTCCTGGGATACGACACAGAGCTGATATTTGATGATAGACAAAGATTAGACATTTTTAGTTGGTTGTAATCATCTATCTGGTGACTCCACAAGTTCATCTTGGTTCCTAAGAGGATCAGTACTAGCGAAAATCCTCAAGAATCATCGATCACACCAGTGTCCAATCCAGAATCAATTATTAGAAAGGGAAATACCATTCAAGGTCAAACTTCAAGATCAGATACAAAAGGTAATCCTCTTCTCAGTTCTGGAAAATCTGCTGCAGAAAAATTTGAGTTCTTTTCAGAGAACACTGATGAAAAAACAATTGTAAATACAGTAGAAGAACAAATTCTTTTTGATCAACAGAAAAATCCTAGTGATAAAAAATTGATAGACTATAATTTGATTGAAAAAACATCTAAGACTTTAGAAAGAAGCCACAGTTCTTCTTCCCTTGCGTCTTTCCACTCTCAGCAACAAGAAGATCACTTGAACATTTATACTAGCCTCCTTGCTGTTGAACATATCCTCTAAGAGCTATCTACTAAGGGTGAAGAAAATTTAGCTGGGCAGCTTGCAAATTTTTACAGAGCCTCTTATCAGACCTCTTTCCCCTTAGAAGATTCACCTCTTTCGCATTCCTCCAGTGTTGAAGACTTGAAGAAGAAACTATCATTTTCCCCACCTCTGATAGGCATGGATGCACCACCTCCTTTGACTAAGATGCAACAAATCCTAGTTGCTAGGTATGCACCACTCATATTTCCAAACCCGGTAGCAGCCATGCCAACGGGAGACTATCAGAAATATATGCCCAAATTCACAGGCGAAGGCGATGTGTCTGCTGAAGAGCATATTGAGGCTTTTTACAGCTATGCAGAGAACCTTAATATTGAAGAAGAAGATGTTTGGACACGAGTCTTTGTCCAAAGCCTAGATGGCCATGCTAGGAAATGGTTCAAAGAAATCCCTGTTGGTTCCATTGCCGGAATCGAACAATTAGATGAGACATTTCTGAAACATTGGGGCGACAGAAGAGATTTTGTCTACTACATCACAAAATTTGGAAACTTGAGGAAACAAAGTAGTGAGTCAGTCTCTGATTTCACTAAGAGGTTTAACCGAATGTATGGCAAAATACCAGCTCAGATAAAACCGTCAGATGCCTCTGCCAAGATCACATATTCTGATGCTTTTGATTCATATTTTTGTTTATTATTGAAAGAAAGGAGGTCACCGACATTATCTCTCATGCAAGATGCTTCCCTTGAGGTGGAATCTAATATTCTGGCCTCCCAGAAGCGGAAAGGATATTTTGATAGGAGAAGACCAAAGAATGAAGCCTCATCTTCATCAAATGTTGATCCAAAACTTGATAGAATGGCCAAAATGCTAGAGTCTCTAACCTCTGAGATATCTAAGCTCAAGATCGAAAATAAACAGCCTGTGAAGGGAAGAGGTACTTATGATGCTGCAGGCAGAAATCCTAATCAAAATCCCAACAACTTCAGAATGAGTAATCAGACCACTCAGATATTACAAAGAGAGAAGAATTCTACTGAAGATCATAGGATAAAGGTCCCTCTTCAAAATGTTGTAATGGACGAAGAAAATGGTGAAGATCAAGAAGATGGAGAAGGTGATATTCATTGTGTTGGAGAAGAGACAGGGAAATCTTATCTAACACAACAAGACTATGAGGAATCATTGATGACTGAACAGACAAAAGATGATCCTATGGGTGATGGAATTTTCACAACAGAAGATAAGAATAGATATAATCTCCGATCCAAATCTAATACTTCTCAACAAGATGCACCAACCTCTCCTGAAAAGAGAACAACCCTTGTTAAGCAAAAAGATCAGGCATCAGAAGATCAGGAAGCAAATTATTCAAAAGTGAAAGCATCAACTCCTCCCAAGAAGACTGTTGCCCCTGTCAAGCATCAAACTCCATAAAGTTAGCCTCCTGTTGAACGACAAAAGAATCAGGAAGCCCCTTCAAATCAGGTAAAGGTTTCTGATAAAGCTACTGATAAGGTTCCATATTCTTTTAATTTTGAGGCTAAAATACAAAAAATTAAGATTCCTATTCCTCTAGTTGAGCTGATGAAAAATGAAATGTTCAAAAGAGATATCCTAAAAAATCTAGATCCCCAATCTGTATCCCTTTCTGCTGATATCCTCAACATTTATGATGATAAGCCAACCATCACTCTGGGCCAAATGATAGAATACAGAGATGATAGTTGTCCTCCCTTTTACATCTCTCTAAATATTCATGAGAAAACACTGCATAATTGTTTGTTGGACTCTGGTGCTTCACACAATTTGATGCCAAAGGCAGTCATGGCTGAGCTTGGGCTAGAGATTACCAAGTCTTATCATGACCTTTTCTCTTTTTATTCTCAAAAAGTCAAATGTCTTGGGATGATTAAGGATTTGGCTGTAACCTTGACCCAAGCATCAATGAAGACTATGGTGATGGATATAGTGGTGGCCGACATACCTCCTAAATTTGGATGTCTACTATCAAGATCGTGGATGAAGAGACTAGGTGGCACTCTTCAGATGGATCTCTCCTACGCTACTATTCTTGTTTTTGGAGAGGTGAACAGGAGGCTATACAGGGAATCTCAGTTGGCATATGTAATCAGTGATGAGAAAAATCCATCCAATCATCCTATCTATTCAGTCGACACAGGTATGGGATCTTGTATTTTGCAAATTGATGATTCATTACATGATACATTGCTGCTCAGAAATCCCACAGAGCAGATCATAGTTCAACCCACAGAAACAACAGAAGATGATCTATGGACCATTTTCTTTGACGGTGCTTGCACTAAAGAGTCAGCTGGAGCAGGAGTGGTATTCATTTATCCTTCTAAGAAAACTTCTCATTTGTCCTTTAAACTCGATTTTAAAGTGACTAATAACATTGCTGAGTATGAGGCATTACTTTTGGGACTGAATGCAGCCAAAGAGAGGAGTATTAAAAAATTGCAGATGTTTGGAGATGTGTTGGCAGCCAACCCATTTTTTTGATTGCTCTCAAAAATCTGCGTACACCCCTTGTCGTATTACGAAAAATCATTGTCGCATTGTGCTTTTAGACATTAGTCTCATTTTTTGCGACAGTTACAATTCAATTTCGTTTCGGTTTTCACAACTGCAAGTGTGAAAACACCTCTTTCGTTGCTTAGATTGTCATCGTTTTTGGTTGATTTGCTAAAAGACGCTTGATCACTGGTTAATCACATGACTGCTAAAGGTTGTCTCGAACTTATGTTCTTGAGCATTATCTTACCTTGATTGCACATTTGGATATATTTGATTGTTAAACCTTTGGGCATAAAAGTTATTGGTCTTGTTTTGATCTTATGAAAATTGTAATGGNGGGATAAAAATAGTGTTTGAGAAAGAAACTTGCAGGATGGTTCGAGGAGAAATGGTGTTGTTGAAGGGAGTTAGTGTCGAACTTTGTATAAGTTGTAGGGAATCACTATTAGTTATGGGTGAAATATTTCCATTGTTCCTAATATTGGAGTTGACGAAAAAAAATCCTACAATCTCTGGAGAAAATACTATGTTGTGGCATCAAATACTAGGGCATATGGGAGAGAAGGGACTTCAACTACTACACAGTAAATGTATGGTTTAAGGTATATCTAACTGCTCTCTGAATTTCAATTTCTATGAACATTGTGTATATGGGAAGCGGGATTGGGAAAGATTCCCCTTTGGTGCATCGAGGGAAGAGGGAATTTTAAAGTTGGTGCACAATGATGTGTTTGGACCTATGTCAGTTCCATCACTGGGAAAATCTGTGTACTATTTCTCATTTATAGATGAATTCTCAAGGAATACATGGAGATTTTCTCAGGAATAAATTTGAAGTCTTTGATAGTTTTAAAGAGTTTAAGGATCTTGTGGAAAATCAAATAGAGAAAATAATTAAGGTGTTGAGCACAGAAACAAATTTGAAGAATTATGTAAGAAGTGTGGTATATCAAGGAAGAAGACTACTCCATATACATCTCAACATAATGGAGTTGCATAAAGGATGAGCATGACATTGATGGAAAAAGAAAGGTGCATGCATAGTGGTGTCGAGTTAGGATAGGAATTATGGGTAGAGGCAATAGGTATTGCATGTTACCTGGTCAATCGATCACCCTCATCAATGTTGGATGACAAGAATCCACATGAGGTATGGACCAGTAAGAAACCCTTTTTGACACATCTCATGGTATTTTGTTGTGATTCATCCAAAGGAAAATAAGAGTAAGCTAGATAAAAAGGATGAAAAGTGTATCTTTATTAGGTATAAATATTTTCTGAAATATTATAATATTTGGAACCTAGAAACTAAGAAGGTAGTGTATAGTTGAGATGTGGTAGTTAGAAAAATCAAATATGTTGTCAAATAGGAAGTCCTACCAAAGGAGGAAGAATCAGAGAAAATATATTTTGAGTTGAAGGATGATGAATCAGACTCTATAGAAGAATAGGAATCAAAAGAAGAATATCCTCATACTTCAATATTGAGCAGAACGGTTCAGGAAAGAAGGAAACTAGAAAGATATACTCCACCTAATTTCCCCTCAAATTTTTCTTTGTCTATTATTGATGATGATCCTAGAACTGCTAGGGAGGAAGTGGAATCAAAGGATGGAAAACTCTAGAAAAAGGCCATGGTTGAATAAATGGCATCCTTGGATAAGAATGAGGCTTGGGATCGATTGTATTTGTCAACTAGAAGAAATCACATTGGCATCAAATGGGTGTTTAAGAAGAAGTTGAATGCAGAAGGAAAAGGGAATAAATATTGCAAATCTTGATTAGTAGAAAAAACTTATTCTCGGGTAGAGGGAATTGACTTTGGTGAAATTTTTTCTCTTCTTGCCAAGTTAACTTCTATTAGATTTATTTTATCTGTTGTTGCTACTTTTTATTTTTAAGTAGAACAGATGGATGTGAAGACAACATTCCTACATGGGGATCTGGAAGAATAAATCTATATGAATCAGCCATAAGGGTTTGTTGCAAAAGGAAAGAAAGAGTTGGTATGCAAGTTAAAAACGTCCCTATATGGGTTGAAGAAATCACTAAGGATGTGGTATCCAAAATCTGATACTTATATGTTGGGACTTGGCTTCAAAAGGAGCAAAGAGGATCATTGTGTGTATTTCAAATTAATTAGTGATCATCTTATTTATTTAGTATTGTATTTGGATGACATGTTGCTGATAGGAAACAACAACAAGATTATTCAGGATGTGAAAACTCAGTTTTCCTCTAATTTTGACATGAAGCTTCTTGGTGCTACAAATTTCATTTTGGGCATGGAAATTAAAAGAGAGCAGGAAAACAAGAAACTCTAGTTAAATCAGAGGAAATATGTTGAGACAGTATTGCAGAGGTTTAATATGCAGGAATGTAAATCGGTTAGGGTCCCTATTCCTATAGGTGTGAAGTTATTTGTCGATTAGTGTCCCAAGACACAGGAAGTGGAAGAGGACATGTCCCATGTTCCATATGTGAGTGTGGTTGGAAGTTTGATGTATGCAACACCGGTTTGTACTAGACTAGACATTACACATGCAATAGGAGTTTTGAGAAGGTATATGTCAAAACTATGGAAGGAGCATTGGAGAGTAGTAAAGAGGGTTTTCATGTATTTGTGTGGCACTACTATTTATGGATTATGATACCAAAGAAGACAAAGATTGGACAGAGTGTTGGAAATACATGGGTTTGTTGATGTACACTGGGATATAGATATGGATCACATAAGATCTACAAGCGGGTATGTGTTTAACATGTTAGGAGGACCAATCAATTGGATGAGCACAAGACAGTATGTAGTGGCACTCTCAACTACATAAGATGAATACATGGCAGCCACTCATGCAAGAAAGGAAGCAGTATGGTTATAGAGATTTTGTTCAGGTATTGGTTTGGTACAAAAAGTTGTAAGGATATATTGTGATAGTCAAAGTGTAATATTCCTAGCAAAGAACTCATCTTATCATTCAAAGACAAAGCATATTTATGTTCAATATCACTTTTTGTGAGAGACATGGTTGAAGAAAATAAAGTGTTGTTGATGAAGGTGAACACTTTGAAAAATGTTGCATATTCATTAAAAACAATATGTGAGCACTGAGAATTTATCTTGGTGTAGAGTATTTATAGGAATTGATGACTTGGATTGTTGACTATGTAACCCTGTAACCCACTATATGAAAAGAAAAAAACAAGTGGGAAAATGTTGGGTATGTATTATATTTTTTGCATGGCTAGATCTAGTGTATGTGTTTTTTTGGGTGCGCAAGAGGGTTAGAGGGGGGGGAAACTAGCCCCCCTACTCGGGGTATCATAGGGGGGCAGAGTGCCATTGTCCAGGGGGTTGGAGAGTAGTGCCCCCCCAAAAAAAATTGGCATTTTTTGCATCAATGTTTTGGCATTTTTCGACACATGGTTTTCATTGATGGTTTTGTAATTAAAGTTAAGGAATTAGGGTTGTTGACTAATATGGGTCAATGGATTAGTTTTTTGGATGTCGTGGAATCATGTATATATTTATTTTACTGTAAAAAATGAAGATATGATGAACATAATATTAGAGGTGCGGCTCAAAATAGGTTGTTGGTTTTCCCAGTTTGGGTTTCCAGGGTAAAAAACTCGGTGTAATGTGTGTGTTTGTGTGTGTGTCATTGTATATTTTTTGTTTTATTAAGAATCTGTTTACAGTAATTAATTATACAAGTTTGAAATCTACATGTAGTAAATTTAATTTTTATTTAATGAAACTTCACTCTCCCATCCTTCTTCATCCTCTTATGTATCTTTAGCCTCAACAACAAGTTTGCAAATCGCTTTTTCTTTTACAATATTTGAAGGATTAGTTTCCATATCATATTATTGTAAGGAATTCATCCAGTGAGTTTCTATTTCACACAAATCCTTCTGGACCAACAAATTCCAAACAACAGGGTAAGACACTATAATTTTGGTCCAAGATTTTAGAAGATAAGCTCCGAAGTGTTTGATAGATTTGAAAACAACAAAGGATTTATTGTCCACTTTAGTATATTTCAATTATGATCCTTGTAGTCTTGAACTCATATCAATTGGGACTTAATTCTCTTCATGTTTTTTCTGAGTAATTACAGTTGCATAAGACATTTCAGAAGAAAACGTGTACAAGGTAAAGTCCTTGTCAAAATTAGGGCTCATTAAAGTAGGAGACTTTGCTATTTGTTCTCTAATTTGTTCAAAGGATTCCTTTTCTTTCAGAAACCATTTGAATTTTTCATTCTTCTTAATCATATCTTCTAAGGGTCTAACAGGTTCAGAGAATCTTGGGAAAAATATATGCACAAAAAATATTTTGTCGAGAATGGATTGCATAGATTTCTTATTGTGTGGAAAAATGATTTTGGATTTTTTTTCTATTCTCTTAGGTTCAATCATTATTCCATATTTTGATACAACAAACCATAAGCGTATTCCTTCATCTACTACAAAAATAGACTTCTTATGATTGAAAGAGATACTATATCTCCAACATAGATAAAAAATCTATCTAAGGTGATTGACATGATCACTTATGTTCTTTGAGAAAATAGTTACATCCTCCAAAGATACTACCATAGACTTACCAATTAATCCTTGGAAGGTGATGTCCATTTCTCTTTGGAAAGTATTCCCAGCATTGATCAATCCAAACATAATATTTCTATAGGCATAGGTTCCCCATATGGTTTGGAAGGTTGTCTTCAACTAGTCTTCAGGAAAAAATAGGACTTGGTTGTATCTAGAGAAACCATCTAGTAAAGAGAGCATTTATTATCTCAAAAATACATTGTAAATTTTCTCCATAGGAGGAACAAGATAATTTTCTTTGTTGGATGATCAATTCAGGTTTCAAAAATATACACACAATCGGATGTCTCCGTTCTTCTTCCTTATTGGGACCAAATTTTCTACCCATTGAGTATGTCATACATGGAAAACTAATCTTAGAAGCAAGCCGTGTGTTTAGTTCTCCTTTCACTAGGGGCTCTAGGTTAGGGTGCATATTTCTTAATTTCTATTGAAAGGGATTAACATCAGGTTTCAATGGGATCAGATGTTGAATGATCTTGGAATCAAAGATATTGAGAGCATCATAATTATAGGAAAATATATTTTTATATTCTCTGAATAATGTAATGAAAGGATTTTTTTTCTGATGGAGAACAATTGGTTGCAAGATTCATAGTCTGTGAATTTTTGTCTATTCCCAAATTTATGACCTAATACTACTTTGAATAACTATTGGTTTTTCAATTGGTCACCGTCTTGAACTTATATTGGAGGTCATATAACTTCTCTAAACTTACAACAGACTTTGGGTATATTTTTGTGGGCTTCTCTTGTGTCCAATTGTCTAGTCAACACAAGATTTAGCCTAATTTTCCAAATCTTCATCATCTTGTAACTCATCATTGGAAGAATCCTTAAATGTATATTTTAAGGTGAGGAAATAAATGATATGTTGATCATCATTGGACACCCTCTAGTTGGTTATACTATCTATTACTGAGGGTATGTAAAGTAATTCCACAAAAAATGTGTTGATCATAAAACCTTCTGATGGAATTAGCTTAGAAGCTACATTTGCTAAAATATCAGCATCTGAATTCAAAGTTTGAGGAATGTGACTAATATTAAAAGCATAAAAAAATTCACCAAATCCCATTCCTCTTGTTCGTATTATTTGAGATGACTAGAAACACAGTGAATTGTGTTATGCACCTACCTTATAATTATTTCTGATTCACCAAAAACCTTCAACAACTTTATTTTCATATCTATTGTTTTTATTAACCCCTAAACTAACGCTTCATATTTAGCACTATTGTTGCTACATTCAAACTCCAATCTACATGATATTAATTTTTATTACCTTTAGGATCCTTGAGGATACAACCAAAACTTGCACCCTCATTAGAATTGGATCCATTAAAATATAGAGTCCAACTGTCAGTATCTAAATCAAAGTTAGTATCATTACTATCTACTATGTTACATTTAGGATTGGCAATCTCTGTGCAATGAAGGATTTCAAATTGTGTGTTTGATTCCACAAGTGGAGATATATCAACTGTAAAATCCTTAAAACTAAATTTTTGAACACTACAGGTGTATATGAGAAATAATTCCTTAAAACTGAATTTTTTAACACTACAAGTGTGTTGGGATCATTGAGATTTGTGACAGTGTGTTTCATATATAGTTTTCAATCCACTTTAACCTTATTTTGTTGTCCATTGTAAGGTAACCAAATATGGGATGCCCTTTTTATAGTGTGTTTTTGGTAACAAACTCGTAGGATATGGGTTCCCCTAGATGTAATATGGTGTCAAGAGTCCAACACAATCGACAATTCATCCATCTAAGCCCTGATTAGGGTTGTATGGAAAATTGCAACTCACCTTCTGAATCCATTCAAGGACACATCAATAATTTGGTCCGGGGGAATAAAATATAAATTGAGTGGCATAATTAAGTTCCATAACCTCCTAGAAGTGTGTTTAGCCAAGGTCGACAGGAGAATGTTATCCACAATCACCCAAGACAATGTCTTCAAAAATCAACCCTTAGTGAAAAAATTTCATTGTGTCTTATTGAGAAAAACCCTAGTTCAAGAGATCATCTAATAAAAAAACAATTCCAGTGGAATCATAGGAAATGGATACCCCTATCTATAATCGGATGTCAAGAGTACAACGCAATTAATATTTTTTCAATCCGAGTCTTGGTTAGAGTTTTATGTCGAGTTGAAAATTTCTTCCTAAATCCAGTTAGGGACACAATGAGAATTTGGTTTAAGGGAATAAAATACCAGCCAAGCATAATAATTGAGTTTTTTAAGATCCTACAAGTGTGTTTTTCCAAGTTCCACATGATCACACTACCCACAATTTCCTTAGCAAATGTATTGAAAAATCAACACCTAGTGCAAAAGTTACATTGTTTCTTACTGAGAAAAACCCTAGCTCCAAATGTCATCAAATACAAAAACAATTGTCCAGTGGAATCATAGGAGAGGGGTACCCCTAGTTGTAATCTGATATTAGGAGTCAAATGCAATCAAAGGTGTTGATAATTAAATTCGCAACAAATTTTTTCCCGCAAAGTTTTGCTAAAAGCCTATTAATATAAAAGATAAATAATAATAGTAGGTGGGACCCCCTTGTAGATTGAAAATCAAGTCTGGTGCTTATTCGATGTTATGTTACTATTCGACACTACTTTCATGGTTGACGATATCTTGTTTTATTGGATAAATGGATGAAGCATATTATACATGGGTCCCCTACTGTTCCAAGCCCAAGTTTTATACTGAATTTTTTCATGGTTATCATTGTTGTATGTTCTTAGATTTGTTACTTGTGACACATACAACATATATATGATAGTAACAACAAATGAAAGGAAATTAAAAGAAGAAACTATCCTATGCTAACATGTTATACTATATGCATGGAAAAGATTGTGGAAATCCTAGCTAACATAGGATAGCCATGCGAGTTATTGAGCTTGTATAGAGCATAGTTGATATGCATTTCTGTATAGTGGAGATGGTAATATGTGATATGGGTGGTGCACTTGGAAATTAAAGGTTGATAGTCTCGATGCATGGTTCAAAGTGGATGATTTGTTTGATTAGTAGCTCAGGAGTACTAAGAATTGAATGAACTTGAAGTGTGGAGGTGATGTGCATTTACTGCACATCGCCTTTACTCTTGTCATTGGACGCCACCCTAGTCAGGTTATTGTTCAAACATTGCTACTGTGGTTATACTACGATTTCTTAGCAAGAATGAACCGCCCGACCAACTCGTGTTTTAAGACGTTTGATTATAGGTATGTTCTTGTTTTTAGCCCTTAATGAGTCTGCTCTGGTGGATGTTGGCTCAGGTGTATTCGTTTGTGCCTTCCTGAAGTATTGCAACTGTGTAAAATGGTGATTAAGAATGAAACATCGATGATTCTCTTTGAAATGATGTTGAGGTCATAGCATTACTGGTTATCCTTGGCATTAGCAACCACAAGAGATATATGTTATCCTTGTTAGTTTAGTTAGAGGATCCTTGTTGGTCTTGGTGGGATATCTTCGTGATTTTGTATTGTTGTATCCAATTTGTGGGCTTTTATGGGGTTTAATGATTGAAGAGTTTGTGTCACCACGCATTGTGAATTTTGGCATTGGGTTGTTTTCACCACCAAGGGTTGTGCAATGAGTTATGTTGTCCCTTCTCGGCCCTATCTTCACCTCAGTGTTGTGGTAATTTGGATGAGGAGTCACGAGGGTTATACCATGTGTGTGTCATATATCATTACCAGACCGAGTTAGAGCCTCTTTCTTCTATCATGGCTCCCCCTGTCACAGATTTTCATCACCTTGTCCATGGAGTAAGTTGTGGTTTTCTCAGTGTATGTGCCATTAGTATCGTAGGTTTTACCATTGAAAGGAGTCGACTCTAGTGTTGGCTCAGAAGCAAGCCATTAACTCCTCTAGTATGAGGGCTTTATAGAGAAGACTATTGGGCTTGTCAGGTTTACTATGGGTTATTGTGGATTGAAATGTGTTATTGATTAATTTAAATGTAGGCTCACCCAATTGGTTATGTGACAATCATGTGGATTTTGGTATCTAGTCATTACCCATGTTATTGGAATGGAAACCCTGCATCGATAGTTGGACAGTTAGAAATAACATGTCTCCCTCTTATGGTTGATAACCTAGCATTGTCTTTTGAGGAAGTTGTGGCCTCACCTCACGTAAATGCGTGAGTATGCGTGGTTGAAACAACTTGTTAGGTCTATCGCGTTTTACGACAGTGGTGAATTGGTTGGTGGATACACAGTCACTAGTATATTTTCACTAATGATTGTTTGGATGTTTAGCTAGCATTGGTGACAATTGCTTGATGTTGCTCACACATACCACGTTGTGTGTGTGGTGTTATACACAATGAAATAATGGTCATTGTAACTGTTAGTTTATTTTGGGGCCTAATGATTATTGCAAGCAGGATGATTGTATGAACTACATCCACTGCATACTTATGATTGTTTGATTGTATAAACCGAGTTGTACATAGCATAGTTGATTACCATGGTATTTTGGTGGCCGCGCAATGTGTCTAATATATATAGCTTGGGTTTCTCACTCAGGGATAGCCACATAGTTTTTAGCATGTTTTGTTGAGATCCGATCATTTGTTGAGACAAGCATGTTGTTGATACCTTATCGTGTCTGATGGATAGCCTAGATTTTATCACTTGTATGATTGAATTTTTTTGTGCATAGCTTGTTTTGGGATGGAGGTTGTTGTCTATCTTCTTAAATGTCAATTCAGGTTTCGCAATTTAATCTTAATTTTTGGGTTCATTGCCCCTATATATGTTTAACAAATATCATTGCATTCTAAAGGACAGACCTATTTGCAGTTATTATCACATATAGTTGTCAAGGCAAATAGGTTTTCCAATTTTGCGGCCTGCACAAGAAACGTCAAAGCGCAACGTTTAGAGTAGTCCATTTTGGGCTCAAAATGCAAGAAATAGGTGAGATCAACTTCAGCAGCAAACATTCCTGAGAATATCAAATCATTGATTCACGAGAATCAGGGGTTTGAAATATTGTTAAAGTTGTTTTTCAAAGGCCCAAAGTCCCGAAGGTCYGAAATAGATCTAAGTCATTGAACAACAAGAGCCACGCATCATCAGATMTGTCACTTTGGGAGTTTTAAAATGAGAAACATTACAAAGTCCCAAAGGGTCGAAGCCCGAATCACCCGAAGAGAATCTRAGCCATCGATCAGTAGGAGCCACRCGTCGCCATATCCGTCGCTCCGAATAAAATTAGTATAAGAAAAATGGAGTTTGAGAATTGAAATTCTCGAAGGCCGATCCATGAATCAAATCTCGGTCATTGTTTTGAAGGGGAGGATCTGATCYGTCAATCTAAAAAGCACCAGAGTTGAGCCATTGATTAGAGGAAGACTCATTTCAGATCACAAGATCAATGGTCACACTCCATTGTGGGTTCGGAAGGTGCGCACGTTTTAAAATTTCAAGGGCGTGCCACAATCAGAACTGTGGTTTTTGGAAAGGGACGTGTGGTAGTTCATGGTGAATTGCAGGGACAAAAGTAGTTTTCTTTAAAACCACCCTTAGTCGTTCCCACAATCGCGCAATTGCATAGGATCATGGCCCTAGGTCACATTGAAGATGGAGCGATGGAGAGGAGTTGTGCCAAAGACCGAAAGCCTTCATATTGGTCATAGAAGAAGATCTGCTTGGCCTCGAGACGTCGGGATTGACTCAAAAACTTTGTATGGCACCGCCTCGAAACATTCATGAGTGTTAGGCCCTATACTGATCCCAATGAAGGTAGTTATTGAATATTGGGGGTGGCATTTGAGACCTCGTCTCACCCCATAAATGGAAAGCATTGCAGAGCACAACCATGAAGGAACGTTGACAATATGAAGCTTCCATATGGGATTTTTTTCCTGTAAAGCACATAACTACGCCTGACTCACGTATGACATGAGAAAACCTGCACAATCAGATAAAGAATGCGCCAAATGAAGTCTTTGAAGGAAGTGGTCCGATCACACTCTTGGTGATTGCATCATTGTTGGGTATTTATAGACAGTTTTGATATTTTGTTAAGGTCGAGTGGTTGAGCTAGGTTCCCTGCTATTGTAATATTTTTATGAAGAACACTGGTTCTTTGGTTATGTCTTGATTTGAGACTTATTGATTAATCTAAGTCAGCTTTCTTACTTCATATTATTTTCCTTTGATACTGAGAGAGTTCATGATTGACTGATTCACATGGATTTTTGTGACTGTATTATGATGAATGTTTGATTATATTGTTGTTATGATTTCTTTCAGTTTCCTTGAAATAATTCAAGAGGATCTTGTGTTTAATTTTTTCTTCCTTAGGTTGTTGGAAGGCCTGATGTTCACGGCAGACCTCTACACTTTTCTCACCAAAGTCTTCCTCCTACTCACCTTTACTCCAACTTACTGACTGAAGTTGATCCAAGATCTCAATTGCTTGTGCATACCAGTCCAGATTTATGAGTTAGAAC